>JAWWEU010000029.1:18168262-18204238 GCA_035583155.1 Acropternis orthonyx
TAATTTGCCACTGTACAAGACTTTCACAGTAAGAGCTTTCCCATCAGTTCTCAAAGTAATGTCATAATTAATACAAAAAGTCCTTTAGAACTACTTAAGCAGTGCTCTGGTGGGGGCAGAAGGGGAGGTTTGAGGGGTGGAGGGAAGTGGTAATAAGAAAAAGATGATATCTAGGACAGCTTTATGGGACAACTTTACAGGATCAGAACGTTAATTAGTTATTTTAACATCAGCAAGGCCAACAGCAGATCATCAAAATCTGTCATGTAGCTCAGTGTGTGATGTGATTGCTGCAAATGGAGGCCACAGAATAAACCACACACAGAATCACAGCAGACCCAGGCTGGAGGGGACCCAAGTGTAATTCACCTTGTGCTGGGAGCAGGGCTGCAGATCAGGCTGTCCAGAGCCCTGTCAAGTGAAATCTTGAGTATTTCTACCAGTTCTCCCCAGATAATCCTGTTATACAAGGATGTAGGAAGCCTTCCTTTTTGCTTTACTTGGTGGGGGAGGGGGGGAAAAAAATCTTTTAAACTATTGCCTGTCAACTTTTGCCACCAAAATTTACAGTAACTTGTAAAGCAGTGTGAAGTGGCAGCAGAAGTGCAGAGTGGGTCAGCAGTTTGCAGTGATGGTACAGCTGACAGACTTCTGAACCTGCTTTGATGGAGGCCAGCAAGAATTGTGACCAGTCCCACCATGTGAGCAGGCTTTTGCCTTAAAGCAGTTATTCAAAATGTCAACTCGTGACTTCCTTACCTGGAGAGGTGACTCCCCTGTTATGTTCCAAGGTTCAGGAAATACTTCATTTACAGAATTGTTTATGCTAAATAAGGCAATAGAGTGGAGAGAGATCTTGTCTTTCCTGAATCCTATTTGGAAGCAAAACGTCAGAGTGGTTGTATTTGGGGGCATCTCTGTAGAAAAAAATGCAAGATTTGTGACAAAAACCCCTCTAGTGCTTGATTACTTGTAGTGCTTCAGTATTCTGGGAAAGTAATACTTCAATATTGCTTTATATGGGATGCTGTCTGTAACTTGAAATACATTTTGGTGTCATGTTCTTCATTAAAAAAAGTGATACTTGTCCTTGTTTGGTAGTTGTGTGTTAAACAGAATTTTCAAGAGTCAGTTGAAGAAGAGCGGGAGAGCAGGAAGAAAAAATATTCCAGTCCCCAGAGGAGCCGTGGAGATTCCAGTGAGCAAAGGTTAGCTTTCACCCACAATATTAAGATATCTTTCTGTATTTGCTGTCAGTCTTTAACTGTTTTTGGGGTTTTTTTAGCTTGTAGGTAGTGATTTTTATGAAAACTAGTGATTTGTCTCCCTCCTCTATCTGCAATAAGTTTTCTGTGTGCTGATCATGTGTGTGAGAACCCTTCACGAGAAGCTGATCTCTTCCAAAAAATTCCTAGAAATGTCATCAGTTCCATTGTTTCCTGTGTTATATATATATATGAAGAGCATTCTTGAGGGGGAGCTGTAGGGGCTGGGGTCAGTTGTTGACACAGTGTCAGCATCACTTCTAAGCCTGTCCTGCTCTGAGCATTGTATCTGTCTCACCTTGCCAGTTCCTAGTCCTGCCCTTGCTGCTTTCTACAGAGCAGTGGTTCAGCTTGTGAGATTCTGTATTTCTCTATAACTTGGGAAATTTTGACTGGAAATGCTTCTCTGCCCAAATAGATGGGAAGGATGAGCAGTTTCTTACCTTCTTGCCAGCTTGTTTTTTTTTAAAATTGGTTTCTCTGTTCACAAACATTGTCTACGTCTGTCTTTTCTAGAACCAGAGAGAAAAAGCGGGACGATGGGAAATGGAGGGACTATGACAGGTACTACGACAGGAGTGACCTGTACAGGGAGAAGTCCAGCTGGCGCCGGGGCAGGAGTAAAAGCAGGAGCAAAAGCCGAGGGTTAAGTCGGAGTCGCAGCCGCAGCAGGGGCCGGAGCAAAGACCGGGATGGCAGCAGGAGCGGTGAGTGCCTGGGATACTGCTGCAGGACAGCGTCCCATGTCAGTGGTGGGTGTGACTCCTGTGTCCTGTGTGCTTTAGCAGGCAAAAGATGCCCTTGGGTAGCTGGAGCAAATTTTGAGAGCTTTGTGTTCTTGAGATTATTAAGATGCTGTTCTTCAGAGTGGAACAATTAAGGGAGTTGTTTTCTTCTTTGCTAACCTCTTAATTTATCCACAGGTGTATTCCTGTGGATATCAGTAGATCATATTTTTGTGCTGTGTGTTCTGACACAGCTGTTGCTTTTTTTCTTTTTTCCCCCTGTAAAGGTTGAGCTTTTTGCAAAGTAGTTTTCCCTCCTTTGTTACCGTTTATTTTTAGAGAAGGTTTGTTCACAGTTGCAGGTTGTTACTATGTGGTCATTGTTCTTTTAGGGCTAGTTCAGGTCTGTTGGAAAAGAAAGGGACACAGATTACAGCAGATTTCAACGCACCTTGAGACCATGTTAGTTAAGGGCAGAGGTATGTTTGTTGTTTCAGGCTTTTGCGCTTCTCTTTCTCCTTTAAAAGGCAACTGTAGATACAGAATGGAAAAAGGAGAAGGGGTATGAATGTGCATTTTTGCAAAGAAAACAATGAGATTTCTGAAGTTAAACTCCTGTTTGCATTGTGTTTATTTCTTACTCCACTGGTAAGACTGAGCTCCTTCTAGAACAGCTTAACGTGCAGAACAATGAATATTTCAGGAAATGTGTATTATCTCTTGCTCGTGGCTCTGATGTACCAAACAAAGCATGAAGACTTTACCCAACATTGTTTTTTTTAAATAGAGCACCGAGAGAGAGAGAGATCAAAATACAAGAGTGAAAAGAATGATGTTGAAAGCTCATATAATCCGGTGTCCGCATCTTCCAGTAAATCCTCTGAACAGTATTCATCTGCACAAGCTATTCCCAGCGCTGTTACTGTAGTTGCACCTGCACACCACCTTGAAAACACCACGGAGAGCTGGTCAAATTACTTCAACAATCACAGCAATCCCAGTTCATTTGGCAGAAACCCTCCTCCTAAAAGAAGATGTCAGGATTATGACGGTAACTGTTCCTTAGTTTTCCACTTCATACCTTGTTTCAATGTTTCTGTGGCTCATTTTTTAGGTATTCACTAAATGTGGGCAGCAAGTCACACTGAGTGGCATGTGGCATGTACCTTGTATGTAAGAGATGCAGAGGTGACCTGTATTGTACTGGGAAAGTAGCTAGTCTTACTGAAGCTGTTTGCTTATGCTGTGACAGTTGCTGGATAAGAACATATGGAGTTTGTTCACAGTTCTGTATGTGCTAGACAAATACCTCAACCACTGGCAGTCCTGGTGCAGATTGCAGTGTGTGTGTGTTCAATATGAACGAGTACTTCTGACTAGCTTTTATGATGGATGCATGTAAGCTTGTATGCTTTGAAGAAAGATTGTTTGCATTTGAATTATTTGGAAACCTCATCTGATAATGTAATGTTGGATCAGTGACTGTGTGTTCTCTTTATTGAGAAATTCCAGCAAAATCTGTAACTACTGGGGGTGTTTCTTCCCTAACAAGCTATGAAATGTCCTGTTTTGCAGAGCGAGGATATTGTGTCCTTGGTGATCTCTGCCAGTTTGACCACGGGAACGATCCTTTAGTGGTCGACGAAGTTTCCTTGCCGAGTATGATCCCGTTCCCGCCGCCGCCGCCGGGGCTGCCGCCGCCCCCAGGGATGCTCCTGCCGCCGCTGCCGGGGCCCGTGCGCGGCCTGAGGCTGCCGGTGCCCCCGGCCCACCCGCAGCCCCCGCCGCCCGTCGTGCTGCCCGTGCCACGTGAGTCACTGACACTTACTAGGTTTTTGTTGAATGCAAAAAAAAAAACCGTTGAGATTCAGTCTCCTGAAAGTTGTAATAAAGCTCCGGTGTTGGTGCTCCATTATCTGCTGCTAGAAGGTAATACATCATTGACATGTCTAAGATCTGTTTTAGCTCAGCAGTGATCTGAGGTGTTCAGCCTTTTGTGTTATCTTACTGCATCTTATGAATTCTATGAAGAAATAGGATAATAAGGACATGATTGCTCTGTTTCAGTGCTCTCTATTCCAGGGACACAATACATGGTGTGATGGTTGTGTCCAATAGCAGCAGCTTTGGGATGAGAAATTATTTGATACAGGATTAACCCTAACCTTTGCAGGAGCCCTTTAGCAGGGGAACTGACTTGCTGTGAGAGCACTGACAGCGCTCAGGATGGGCTGTGTAGTGTCACTCGGGGTCCTTTTTGGATGTGCACTCAGTAAGAATGTGTGGTACGTGAGGTAACCAAAGCACAACCAGCAAGAGAAATTCCTTGTCTGGGAATGCCTCTTGCCCTGCAGTTCTTGTTTCAGATCTGCAATCTAAATGCTGCTGATCTGATCTCTTGATCTGATCAAGGTTTGGCTCTCCGTGGCAAAGCTGAGGGAGGAACTGCTGTAGTTAAAGCAGCTCCTGCACTAACAAACCTCTGGGGAAGAAAAGACATTTCTTTCTTTTCCCTTAGAGCATAGTCTCGTCTGGGAAGGAGAAAATATTTTGCAAGCAGAGTAACTTACCTGAACAAGCTTCTCAATTTACTGTTACTGTAGTGGGATTGAACATATTTACAGCCCTGACCTGGCTGGAAGCAAGGCATAAACAAATGGCATTGAATTGTTTGCACATTTTTTCTGTGAGCTGTCGGTGTGTGATCTGTTCTGTGCTGTCATTGCAGGACCACCTTTAACACAGTCCAGCTTGATAAATAACCGTGACCAGCCGGGGACAAGCGCAGTGCCCAGTCTGGCACCCGTGGGAGCAAGGCTGCCTCCTCCTCTGCCCCAGAACCTGCTCTATACAGTGTCAGAACGTAAGCAAATGTCTCTTGGCTTAAGTCTGTTTGATGTAGATTTTTAAATTCCTTTGCTGATGCGTGATTAGAAATTATCATCTGTCTTCCTCCAGTATGTACAAATCTAAAAAGAAGTCTGATGGCTTTCTCTGGGTCAGCCCATCACCCTTCTGGTGAAGAGTGGCAGCAGCAGTGCTCTGTCAGTCTAAGGGAAGAGCACTGGGGAACTTCCTTAGGGTTTCATGTGCTCACAGTAATCAGGTTGTTGCATAAGAAAGGGATCCTTTCATCTGCAAGCTGTTCACTAGGACATTAGTAGGCAAAAGATGAATTTGCAAACCTGTAATTGCTGTTTAACTTAGGTTTTATTCCTCTCCAGTTTGGACTACTACAGATGAGAGATTTTTTTTTTCCTATCTGTGTATCACAATAGTCTGTACAGTCTTCATATTCTTTCTTTCTATTCTTTTTTCAGAATCATCTTAGTTCTAGTTTTCTAACCTAAAGTGGATGGCTTTCACTGGACATGTCCATCTTCCTTAATAGAGCTCAAAGTTTTAAAAAGTGGAGTTTTATGAGGGAAAATAGTCCTAGATTGCTCAATTTAAACACAACAAAGCCTATTTCTTTAATACTGAAAGGATTAATGGCATTTCCATATTCTGTGTGAACAAAATAAGATAGCAATGTCAGTGTTTTATAATATTCTCATCTCAAGCTTTTTAACATAAATATTCTGAATTCTATTCAGAGGAAGGCTCTAGTTCAGTTCATGATCCATGTCATCTTTGTGACTTCCATGCTTTTCAAAACTTCAGTCACTCAGATTTGTTTGATAATCTATTCAGTTATGCCCAAGTGCTGTCAGGTGTTCAGGTGTCACCATCTGATTCTTTCGGCTCCAGGACTTTTGATGGCTGTGGTAGCTCACAGGGCATCACAGTAATTCTGCTCCCCAGAACTCCTGTGGGGATTCTCATGTCCTGTTCTTGGACTGCTGTGGTAATAACTGCTGCTTGCCTTCCTGCAGTCAACCATATGCCAAATCAGGGAGGAGGAACTTGTGGTTCAGCTCCTTCAGGGTTAGTGGAAGTTCTTGGCAGAGCCTGAATATATCAGTGTGGATATTCTGGGGCATCTGTTTTAAATTGTAGACTTGTCTTTGTTGCTGTGGAATAAGGAGCTGAGATTCAGAGGAGTTCACATCTCTCGGGTCCCCTTGTATGGGCATTCATTCTGTTCCAGGATGTACTGTGTTTCTGTGGAGGCTCTTCATAGACTTCATTCATTCTAGTTCTTGTACAGCTTTTCTATTTTGTTGGGAAAACGCATCTTCCTCGATTTGGACCTTGGGCTGGAGGAATAATAGAAGTCAATTTCTGTCATCTTGTGTTCTCATGGTGACCCCCTCTAATGAAAATGATCATTCGTACCTTACCTGGGATAGGCAGCAGATCTTACTCTTACATAAAGCAAGGTAATTTATTAGGTAAGTATTGGTCCCATTACCTCATTTCTCAGCTTTCTTTGATTGAAATTATTTAAGTACGTTCTTCCCCCAAAATCCTGTTGGGCAGCAAAGATTAAAAGTCTCTTTGCATCTTAGGCCATGGATATAAATGCCCAAACCAAACCTCATGTTGCTCCCCTTGAAACACTGCCAGATGTTGTGCAGATTGTCACACAGATACCTCAGGCCTTTCCAGGCAGTGCATCAGCAGTGTTCAATGTTGTGACCCCTGTGCTTTGGACAAACAGTATCAGACTGAAAACCAAAAGAGAATGTGCCCAGATAGGCTGAGTCTGAAGTCCAGGTGAGGGTTTGAAATGGCTGCACACGTTGGCTGTACCACCTCTCTTCTCTCTTCTCTTCATCCGAAAGAACTTCTGCCTCTTGGACATCCATGCATTTCCTTAAAAGGGAAAATTAACCCTGAGTCTTAAACTCATTTGAAAAATCCTGTCGTTTCTCTCCTTTTTTTGTAGATACATATGAGCCAGATGGCTATAACCCCGAAGCTCCTAGTATTACCAGTGCTGGTAGATCTCAGTATCGGCAGTTCTTTACGAGAGCACAAATGCAACGTCCAAATCTAATTGGCCTAACATCTGGGGAGATGGATACAAATCCTCGAGGTAGGAAGGGTTTCTGGTCATTGCTGTTGCTATTTTTGTCCAAGACGGTCAACAATTTTCCCTGTTTTCAGGCTGAAAGCACTAGTTTTTCCTCACTGCTCTAATGTTTCAGAGCAATTTTTGGACATTTCTGCCTTATTTAAGGTGCTAATATATCCATATGGTAGTCAAAGCAGCCTTTTTGATTAAAAATAACCACTTGGGAATGTTACAAGGGTTTTTTTGGTTGGTTGGGGTTTTATTCCTCCTTAGCCTGTGAAGGCACTTTCCACATGCTGGGAGCTCCTAGAAGGAAAAACGGTGCCAAAGATGACTTTAGCAGCACAGTCTGCAGACTGCTTTTGATTAGCCAAGGGCACAGAGCTAGTGATCCACAATCCTTGCCTGGGCTGTTGGGGTGGTAGTGAAGAGGAGTACTATCACAGCATGTTTTGATGCTTGATGGTCTGACTCTGTCAGCCAGATGTTCTCTCTGAATGAACATTGCCGGTAGCATTCCAATTCTCCCAGCCCATGGGAATCCCAGTCTGCACTTAGATATTCCTAACCCCTACCTGGATGGATATGGGTGTAGTCTCTTAGCGGTGACATGTACAGAATAGCTTTTAGGGAAGAGAACAAGTCAAGGCTCTTTAGAGAAAGTTTAGTTCTGGTAGCAAAACTTTCTTTCTCCCTCCTGTTTTTCCTGTTCTGATCCTTAAAAGCAAAGATGTTAAATTTTGGTATTTGCTGTTACACTTCAATGTTTCTTACTCAGTAGATAAGATTTTTTTTTTTCCAGAATTTCTTTCCAGTGACTCATCCTGTAAAGAATATGGTTAAATACTATTGCAAAAATTGCTGTTGCTGTTTGTATATTAATGGCTTTCACAGAGGCAGGGTTGGGGCTTTATTGCTGCCCCTCAGGCTCTCTGAGAGCCTATCCAAGGGGTAAAACAGGGGTGAGTGCTCAATGGTGGGGCTTCACACCACTTGTTTTATTGTCTTTGTCACAAGTGTGAAAGGTTTCTCTCAAATCAGCCTCCAAGATGAGATTAAAGCCATGTCTGGAATGCCCAATCTGTTCTCACCTGTGTAACCAGCAGAGCTCTGGCTTATATAAAAGTCATAGAAATTTTGCTGTATAACTCAGACTTCTTTTTAGGAGTTGAATATTTGGCACACACAGGATACTAATAGCAAGGGCATACTGTTGCAGAAGTTGTAAATAAATTCCTAGCAAACTTTTTGTTTGTAGAAGTTGCTTCAAACTTTAAGTCTGGTGTCTCAGAGAGTGTAATAGTTATGCTTAATTAACAGTTTGTTGCTGAAACCTGGCTGAAGGGCTGGCAAGGGGATAGCAGTGGGAGAAATGGGTTGTTGGTTGCTTTTACCCTGTCAAGTATTCACACAGGGAAAGTTGGTTGGTTTTTCAGCCCCTACCCATTGCAGAGCTCTAAACTGAAACCTGGGAACCCAACCTTGATTCTTTGCTTCTTTTTCTGTTTTGTCGGGATTTTGTTTGGGTTTTTTTCTTTCTCTTCTTTTTCTGCAGAATCTGAGTTTTCAGTACCTGAAAGATGAAGTTTTAGCTTGGTTCAAGCTAATATTAACCTTAAAGGTCAAAACCTAATCCCTCCCAGCTGGGCTGTGTTTGTTTCCCTCAGGATGTTTAGTTAGGTTAGGGAGTGATCTGGGAATAACTTCAGAAAAAAAACTGACCAGTTTGGTAAAGCCTTCCTAATGTTTATGTTTTTAACCTCGGTCCTGTTTTGCTGTGTCAGGGAAAGCTTTTCCTTGTGTGGTGGAATAACATGGGCCTTTTTCATTCTCTCCAGCTGCCAATATTATCATCCAGACTGAACCTCCCATTCCCATTACAAATAACAGCAGCAATGTCACTAGAGTTGTCCTGGAACCAGACAGCAGGAAAAGATCTCCAAGTAACATGGAATGTCCACCATTGAAGAAACCCTGGCTGGGAAAGTAAGAACTGGCTGAAGTTATTTAGCTGGAATGCACCTGATTGCTATCCGTGCTGTGAACATTGCTATTCACCAGTCTCTGTAATTTGGGCTAGTTGAGTCAGAAAATCTGTGTCCACATAATATGCAGACTGAATACTGGGTGGTGGGGGGAGCTCTTTGTTGTTAGAGAATGTACTTTTTAGGGGGAAAATGCCATTTAGATGTGTTAACACCTGCTGCCTTCCTTAGGGACTAACGTGCCCATCTAAACTGCTCCTGTTCTCCTTTTCTCTAGGCAAGCAAATAACAACCAGAATAAGCCAGGTTTTTTGAAAAAGAATCAGTACACAAATACAAAATTAGAAGTTCGAAAAATTCCACCAGAACTGAATAATATTACACAGCTCAACGAACACTTCAGCAAATTTGGAACTATTGTAAACATTCAGGTAAAAACCAGAGTTCGGTTTTATGTATGTATGTAAGTATTTTATTTTCCCTGAAGCCTGTAGGAATATTGCAGGTTTTCCTTGAGAATCTTAATGGAGGGTAACTGGGAGAGAAGGTGATCAAGTTTAAAGAAACTTTTTCTTGGTCTACTGTGTATTATTGTCTTAATTTTGTAAAAGTATAGTGTTTTTTGCTTTCATGAGGCCTTATTACGTTTGGAAGGCTGACAGGTTTAACAGTGTCTAAACCAACTCAGGTGTTTGAGCAACTTGTGTCTAACTTTTGAAAGAGATATTCTGATGGTTTGTCTTGTATGGTAGTCTTACACTATTTCATAGTCAGGATTTTGACAAAGATGCTACAGGAAAGTCTTTATCTGCATCAGTTTGTTAGCACTTGGTATCCTAGAACTGGCTCCAGCTCAGTGTTGTCCCTTGTCCTGTAGGAATGAGAAATGCACTTTAAAAAAAAAAAAAAGTTACATGGTTAAAATAGCATTTAGTTCTGTTTATTTTTTTAGACTGAAAAGGGGCCTCTTAAGTTCTCAGTTATGGGTCTAAACAAAAGACAGATACCTGGGAAGCCTCTGTGTTTCTTGAGATACTGTGGTGCTTTCTTGTACCTCCATAATGAAATAACGCATTTCCAACATGTGCTTGTCTGAATCATTGCACTAGTAAGTCCAAGATATGTTTTTATTGTGGTGATACTAGTTTTTAGAAAAAGAGTCTTACTCAAGACTCTGAGGTACTGCTGCTTTGAGGGTGTGCTGGGGCTGTGCACTGTGCACCCTCGGGCAGCACTCGGCCTTCAGGAGGTTGGAATAAAGAGCCTTTGGGCACCAGTGTCCCTTCAGCCATACCCCATCTGAATGTGATACTGTTGATGGAGAAGGATAGACTTATTTATTTTACTGTACATACGCTTTGCTGCAAGCACATGTCATGTTTGCAAAATGTACTTGGCTTTAATTACATAGAATGTCTTACCTCTGTGTCTGAGCTGTTAATACACTGGGTGTCCCACTCATCATCACCGATTATTTGTAGATGAGTTTGCTACTGGTTGAGATGTTTTCTTCCTTGAGAAGTAATGCATTTATGAACTTTTGCTTTAGGTTGCTTTCCAGAATGATCCTGAAGCTGCTCTCATTCAGTACTTGAGTAACGACGAGGCGAGGAAGGCCATTTCCAGCACGGAGGCAGTGCTGAGCAATCGGTTTATCCGGGTGCTGTGGCACAGGGAGAGTGAGCAGCAGCCCCCACTGCTGCAGCAGCAGCAGCAGCCAACACCCCCCCAGGCCCTCCACCACCAGCTGCACCTCCAGCAGCAGGCCCTGGCCACAACACCCGCCGTGACCGTGCACAGCAGCCTGTCCAAGGTATGTGCTGTCAGGGAGGTCAGCGGCATTCCAGAGTGACTGCTGCTGCAGGAAAGCATAGCATCTAATCTTCATGTTTCAATATCTGTGGATACACAGGTGATGAACAAACCCCTGGCATCTGGTGCCTACGTCCTTAACAAAGTCCCGGTGAAACGGCGCCTCGGAGCAGCGGGTGGGAGCCAGCCTGAGCTGAGCCAGCCCGGGGCTGGGGTGGAGGAGTCTCAGGTATGTTTGAAGACCAACCGTGGTCATGCTCTCACATACAACTCGGGTCTGTCAGCTGGGAAGGACTTGTGAATTGTTCCCACTTGGTTCTGTTCCTTTTCCTTAACATTCCATGCAGCCATGGTCAGTCACTTCTTTCTCATTTCATCAGGTGTTCCTATGAAATAGGGACTATGACATTAGGAACAAAGTATCAGTACTTTAAATAGCATAAAATATTTTTGGCAGTGCTTCACAGTAAACAAATCTGACAGCCTGTATGAGACCAGCTTTTTGTTGGCAAATCTGTTGGCTCTCAGTCATTTTTTGAGCTTATGCTGTGCTTTAACAGCAGTGCTAGAAGCTTAGAGAGTAGTTGTGCCAAGAGTTCAAGCTGATACAGTTTAATTCATGCTGATACCGAAATGCAGCATGTGTTCTGGGCCACTGAGAAGTCCTTTTAAGAAAGGAAGCATGGGGTGGCTTTTGCTGCTTTACTTGATCAGAAAGTGTGATGTTAGGCTGTGACTGTAAAGCTGAAACTGAGGCAGATGCAGATCATCACCTTCAGTGGGAACTGGGATGCAGAGGGAGTCTGACATGGAGAAGGAGAGAATCTTTTGCAGAAATCCTTTTAGCTAGACTGATGTCTTTATGTGTTTTAATTGCCGTGGTCTTTCTGCCTCACTGTACATATCTGGACATTTGTGTTGGTGTATGTCCCTCTGAAGTTCCCTGATGGTATATCACAGTCACTTTAAGCTATTCCATATTTTAGTATGTGTGTTTTTACTATTTCAGATATTTCCCACTTCTACAAGCCACTCAAAAATGGTTTACAGTTCTCCAAATTTAAAGACATCCCTGAAGTCTGGTGCAGGATCTAAACCTCACGATGTGCAAGAAGCCCTTAAAAAAAAACAGGTATTTTACAATACCAGACTATTGATGGCTGACTGATAATGTAGTGAGCAAAGTGCTTTAAATGTGAGGCTTCATGGACACCTGAAACCTCGGCTACTGCTGTACAGCTCTCTGCATGGGTGTAGGCTTTGTCATCAGTATGGGACTGTCTTGCAAACTCACATTGGGGCTAATCGTGGGTAGAGTGTCTTACTTGACACACATGGTCTTCTGGGGTTTTCTGGGTTTTCTAGAGGCATTTCTGTGTTTTCAGTCTCTACAGGTATGAGACACTTGAATGACAGAGTAGAGTAGTTTCTTAAGAGGTGCCTGAAGGGGCAAAAAGTGTAAAGTACTTTACAGCAGGAAATTAGCAGCTTTTTTATTGGATCAACTGTACTTCATATTTGTGCTTTTTGGAGACAGTTGTGGGCTTCATTTGCATAGCTTGACAAGAACAATATGATCTATGTGAGTACATATATAATCTCTGTGAGTACATGTAATGCCAGACTGCTTTTTACTGATGGAAAGGCTTCTCTGCTCTTACAGGAAGCAATGAAACTCCAACAAGACATGAGGAAAAAGAAGCAGGAGATGTTAGAAAAACAAATAGAATGCCAGAAGGTAAGTCTGGAGTGTCTCTAGTAAATACATTCTGATTTTGTAGATACCTGTTTGTTCAGGGCTGGTTTTCCTGGAATTTTATGTTCCTGCACTTTTATTATTGCATAGATGTTGATATCCAAGCTGGAGAAAAACAAGGCCATGAAACCAGAAGAGAGAGCAGAAATTATGAAGACCTTAAAAGAACTAACAGGAAAGATATCTCAGTTAAAGGATGAATTAAAAACTTCATCTACAACCTCCACACCATCGAAATTGAAGTCCAAGACAGAGGTATTTATTGTGCAACACACTTGCCTGCCTGTCTTTTGTAGCTATTTCTAATAATATTTATTGAAAATGCACCAACATTAGATCAAAACACTTGCAAGCAGTATTTTAATGTGATAACCATGGATGAGCAAGCCATGGTTTAAGGAAATTCGTGACCTAGTTTTGCTTGTAGGTCATTCATGCTTGTTCCAGTGCTGAAGTAGAGGGTTCTGGGTCCTTCAGAAATGGTGGGAACAACACACAGACACACAGAGGCAATTAAAACAGACTGAATTTGGGGAAGAGTGTGGCTATCATGTCCTGATCTGTCCGTATTGTTTCCATCAATATGTTGCTGAAGTAGAATAAAACATTACAAGCATATCTTAGAGTTCTGCCCTTCCCTCCTGTTTTCTCTTCCCCCCACCCTTTTCCTCCCAGGCACAGAAGGAACTGTTGGATGCGGAGCTGGATTTCCACAAGAGACTGTCCTCTGGAGAGGACACGACTGAACTGCGGAAGAAGCTCAACCAGTTACAAGTGGAGGTGAGCTGGTGTGCACTGATGCTGTTAATGAATTTCTGAGGTATCAGTGCTTCAGATCTTCTCACAGTGGGCATGGCTGTGTTCTTTCCCCAGGCTGCCCGGTTAGGCATCTTGCCTGTTGGTCGAGGAAAGACAGTGCCAGCCCAAGGAAGAGGCCGGGGCCGGGGTCGTGGGGGCAGAGGAAGGGGCATGTTGAACCACATGGTGGTGGATCATCGACCCAAAGCACTCACTGTTGGAGGCTTCGTTGAAGAAGAGAAAGATGAATTGTTACAGCACTTCTCTGTAAGCGTGAGCTGGAAATTAATACACCTTTCCTTTCCTCCTGCAAAATTGAGCCCCGCTTAATAGAATAACAATGAATCTGAGCTTTTGCCCGAAAATACAAGTGCTGCAATATTGCTGGGTGATGCAGCTGAGAGTCCCTTGGCTCTCGCTTTTCTGTGTAAAAAATCAGATTGCAGTACACTTCAGTGCTCCAATTGTAGCATGATGATCTTGGGTTTGGAGGAGAATATTACTACTGGTCCTAATGAACTTTTCTCTCACAGAAATTTGGAGATATTGAAGACCTTCAAGAAGAGGATTCCCCATTAAGTGTTGTTCTAACTTTTAAGTCTCGCTCAGAAGCTGAGAATGTAAGTAGAATCATGGATGTATTTTTTTTTTTTCACAGACTTAAGAATTTTTAACTGCTTATGTCTACCTTCGTATTTTAAAATTTTGGAGGTTTTGATCCCCCCAGTTTGGTCTTGACAATGTTTGGTGCTGCTGCAGGTAGTGCCACTGGGGGTGAGGTACCACCTGAACAGTGACACAGGGCTTTCACTGATAACGCTCCATGTCCCCATCCCTTCAGAGCTCTGCTCATCCTCTCACGTTGCCAGGGTGGGAGCAGCATTTGGCAGATTGGGGTGTGAGTGAAGTTGCTCTCTGAAGACTGAAGTGGGTGATGTGTGGTTTATATATTTGAGATCTTCAAATGTGCTTCTGCACCATGTACACTGGGTCTGGCTTGCTGGTGATACTAAAAGTTCTTTCCTTGATCCTCTCTCTGAAAATCTGTTCATTTAAACATGACTCAGGCTGCTAACCAGGGATCCCGGTTCAAGGACCGACGGCTCCAGATCTCATGGCACAAACCCAAGGTACCTTCTGTGTCCACAGAAATCGAGGAAGAGGAGTCCAAGGAAGAGGTATGAAAACCTGTTAATAACCTGATCATTCTTCTGGGAATTTAGTATCTCAGAGCTCTTAGGATAGTTTTCTGTGTGCTGAAGACATTTCATGAAGACGTTTTCGCAAAGGGGGAACTGAACTGGTTTTGAGTAGTCAGGTACATTTCCCACATTGTAAAACAGGGAAAAGAGGAAAAAAGAAAAAGACAATTTTTTTTTTTTTTGTGGATGGGATGTTGATTTGTCAGTGATGCAAACAAGCCTCAGATTCTGTGTGTGCTCCACTGTAGGAGACATTATGTCTGTTCTTCCCTTTAACTCTGACAAACTTAAGCTTTTAAAGGTTTTTCTGTTGAGGCACTTAACAGGAACCTTGTTTGGGAGTGGGGTGGGAGGTGGTTTATTCCTGCTTCCTCTGAAGCTTTGCTCTCTTTCCCTTTCCTGCCATGAGGTTGCTGTTCTTCCCCTAAAACTGGTGAGGTTTAGTTGTGTGTGTTTGTGAGACACACAGTAGCACCAGATACAATTACAGCTGAGGCTGTGTGGTGTGTTGTGTCCCAGGGCTCAGTGTGGAACTTGTGTTTAAAAGTCCTTTTTTTTTCTTCCTCCAGGAGACTGAAACCTCAGATTTATTTTTGCACGAAGATGATGACGATGATGATGAAGATGAGGATGAATCTCGTTCTTGGAGAAGATGAAACTTGATGTTGGAAATGTATAATTTTAGGAATATAGTTCAAGCTACATCTTTTAAACATTTATTTAAGGAAGTTGATGAGCCAAAAAAGCTTTACTTTCTTTTCAAACCACAAGATTTACCATGAGCAGAGTTTGGTATAAGAACGTTTGGGACACAGAGCTGTGAGACTGAGCTAGCCAAAGGCTGAGGAACTTCTTACAGGATTTTCAAGCTCACCAGGGTGGTGATGTTTTTCTATTTAAGAAGGATAAAATGAGAGAGGGGGGGGGAAATTAGTATTTTCTTGTCCTCTTTTTGTGTCACCTGTATTTACCTTGTTTTGGGTTTTTTATAATGTGATTGGTTTGTTAGTTTATAATTGAAAAGATATTACAGGTTTTATTTAGCAATATTATGGGGTTGGGGAAAGACAAACTTTCATTAAATATTATGAAAGAAAAACTGGCCTCATTTGCTCGTTGAAAAAGGGTAGCATTTTGTTTCCTACAGAGTCTCTTATTGTAGGACTTATTTGTGGCTAGGTTCATAAATCATCTATTTCAGTTTGTTTTACAGCCACAGTCTCTATGTTGTGCTGCTTTTTGTGAGAGGGGGTGGAAGAAGCAATTTAACAGGGTATTGTTATAACATTGTCCAGTTTACTCTGTTTTTCCCAGTTCTACTTCATAGAAAACATGAGCAGGGACACACTGGAGTGGATTTTCACTCCCTCTTTATTTCCTTCTGTAGTTCTAGTGTAAGGCTCAGTGTAAGTCTGACTGTTTGTTTACTGCACTTCAGTATTTGTGAGTAGGAATGGAAGGAGTTCCAGACTCCCTCAAAAGCAGCTCATCTGGCTTCAGCCAGGAGCAGCTCTCCTCCTCTCCCTGTTCCCAGCTGTCTGTTCCAGGCAGAGCCCTGCAGTGTTCAAAGCACGGTGGGTTTCAGCCTGCACAACTGGAGTGTCCTGAGGGTGTTCAGAGCTGTGTCTCCAAGGGGATGCCCTCATGGCCAAGGGCAGTTCTTTCAGACATGTTGAGCTGAACTCCATCACATTCTCAATTGCCTTATTGCTGTACCATTTAACCCCCCAGGAATGGGGTGTGTGCTGATGGTGATGCAGGTAACCAGGTCAGGTACCTGGGCCAGGTGCTGTACCTGCTACAGGCTCCGGGGCTCACAGCCAGGTCACCGGGCAGCACTTTCCCTGACTGCCCACCTCTCCTGGCCACTCCTCAGCACAGTTCATGTACCTTCCTACACAAACACAGTGTCAGTGCACAGTGCTCTGTCCTCTTGAGTGATCACCAGTGATTCCTGACTGAAGGACAATATCCACCATGCCCTTCACCTGCCTGTGGCTCTGAGCATGACCAGAGGCAGGTGCTGAGCTTTGGGGTCACAGCCCTGCTGACTCCTTGAGCCCTGGTGGGGTATCAGACCAGTATAATGTCCTGTTTCCTGTCAGTTGAAGGGAATGTCTCCAGTATTCTCTCTTTCCAAACCTCACCTTTTCCTAGAACTAGGGCTGTCCTGCTAATACTGAGGCTAAATTCCAGGTGTGAAGAAATGAGGGGCAGCCCACCCCACATACTTAAAAGAATGTCTTGCTGTTCTCCCATAATCTGTAAGGGTTTTAATGTCTGTGGCAGTGTATATCTTGAAAAATCCATTGCAGCAAACATGTTTGAGTCCTGACAAAAAAAATGAGAGAGGGATCAAAAGGATTTATATATTTTTTTGTACAGAGCTTTTTCTTAAACTGTATAATTTTGTAAATATTTTGCTTTTTTTTGTGTACTAAAACTACCGGCCTATAGATTTCAATAAGAATTGTTGTATTTTTGTATTTGGAAAATGAAAATTACAGTGGATTAATTAAGCTGTAAGCAAAATTGCAGTAGCCTTCAACACACATGGAATGGATTCCTTTTCATATGGTTTTAGCTCTAAAGTGACACCCGGGGTGGCACCTGTGTCCAGGGGCATATGCTGGGGGAGAGGAGGGGAGTGAGGGCTGGAGCTTTAATGGCTTTGAGAGTCTCATACTGTTAATTTTGCCCCCACAGTAACTGTGGCAGACTGGACCAAGTCCCTGGTGCCATCCCAAAGGTGGCCAGTGCCTGCAGGGCTGGCGGTGCCCCTGAGCCTGGCTGTGCCCAGGGGGTGGTGGGGCCACGTCCAGCTCTAGGGACTGGAGCAGGAGGAGGGCAGCTGTGTGAAACTGGCCTGCCTTTTGCCCAAAGCTTGTGGATCCCCCTGTATTTCAGGACATGCTGAGCACTCTTAGAGTGGTTTGGTTTGGATTCCATAGGCAACAGGGTAGTAGAGCTGAGTTTATTTAGTGGCAACGCTTTATTGGAAAGTTCATGTGTACCTTGGGCAAAACGCAACCCACAGGGTACCTGTGGGCCCCAGGCAGGTGTAATTCCCTGTGCCAGCCTCATCTGGGGGACAGACACTGAAAGGGGAGGGGAGGGGGAAAGCAAGTTACTGTGGGAAGAATTCCCTCCCTTTCCGTGCTGAGTTCACCTGAGCAAAATAAAAAAAAAACAAAACCTCCCGAGCTGAAAAGGTAAATCTGAAACCAGGCACCTGGTTGTAAAAGCACCACTTTAACAAAATCATGTGAAAAGGAACAAAGCTCCTCTTGGTGTATAGTAACCTTGTACTATAGTTTTTACAGATTGTGAACTTGTGTAATAGGATAATAGGAGATATTGATGAATTTCTAACTGTTTATACATTGAAATTCATATATGTAATGTTTGTTTTATTGATTACAAGCTGAATTTCTAAGATGCATGTTGACTTTTTTGCAATAAAGATATACTGTGGAATGGTTCAAGATTTAGAAAAGACAAAATTCTAACTGAAATAAATTGGAAGCAGAACCATTCAAAAAAAATTACAACTCTCACAAAAAGAGCATTATCACTTTTTTGGGGGGAGGTGGATGTGTGAAGGGGGATTTGTGTCTGGAATGTGTGTGCAGGTTGGTTTATGTTGGAGCTGGCTCTGGAACAGGAGGAGTTGAGACAGGTAAATGGAGTGGGGAAGAGACATGGTGGGGGCTGTTTGACATTTGGGGGGCTCAAAGTTTAAGAGGAAAATAAAGGAAGTTGTCCAGCCTGGGGTGACTTCTTGTTCTCTGCCAGGTTTGCAGTGTTCTGGGCTGTTGGGTACAAACTCTGGCCATTCTGACTCCTTTGCAGTCTGGGATGAAAGCTAATTTATTGCATCATTACCTTTATTCTTGGTCTTTGCTCCTTTCACCAGTTCCTGTTATTCCCTCCTCTTCCCTGTGTTGCATTCATGTATGTGAATGTTTGTGATCCAGGTTTTTCCAAATCCTTCCCTCCTGCAACCCCTTCCCCTGCCTCCTGTGTCCAGGTGCTGGGGGTCATTTAAAACCCAGCCTGGCCCTCCTGTGCTGTTGAAGAGCCTGTCCATGACAAACCTCTGGCTTTGGAATGTTTTCTCTGTTCCAGGAGCTGAACTTTAGAATCTTCCCCAGCTCCCTTCCCTCTCCACAGCTACGAACCAGCAGTGTTCTGCAGGAGGCAGCCACGTCCTTTAGAACAGATCCTAAGAGCAGGAAAGGTGTCGCATCCAGTTCAAAGCACTGGCTGTATCCTGCATGATAAAAATTCATTTTAGGGGAAAAAGAGAGTATGAAGAACATGGAAGGGGAGTAGCATTTGTGTGTGTGTGCCTTTGGATGTATTTTTCTCCCCAGCCAATCCAAATATCTTGGAGTTCCCCAAGCCCAGCAGGATGGGACAAGGTTTCCCAGAGCAAAGGGCTGGAATCCTGCTGGGAGCCTATTGGAAGGAAGCAAATGCCTGCAGGAACTATTTGAAGTGAACAACCACATGAAAGGTAAGTTGTTGGTGTACTTGTTAGGCCAAGAATGTCTTTATTGTCTCCAGTCAGTGTTGTATGGAATACAGCACTGACTGTCTGGAGAGGGTTCCCGAAGGTGGGAATCTAATTTTAACTCAGCTCTGGAAATGTGGGACCCAGTTCTGTCGTGTGGAGCAGGTTGTGTAATGTCTGGGCCTTTACTGACAAGATCCCTGACATGAGAGGGGTTGAAAATGGAAAAGTTAAGTTTGTCTGATATTTCTCTGGAGGTTTTTATATGCTGCCACTGCTTTATTCCATGACAGATTTACAACTGCGATGATCAAAACCTAAATGGATAAACTAGAGCTGTTTCTGTCTCTTTCTCCAGGATCATTCCACAGACCATTTCCAATGGCTGCTTTGTAATTCTCAGGTAGGCTGATCCATGTGGGATCCTGGGCGTGTGGAGCTGGACAGGGAGAACCATGACAGCAGGGCAGGGTTAAGGCTTCACGTGGGATGTCCCCAGATGCCTCCTCCTTCACCTGGAGCTCCCCCTTCTTCCCACAAAAGAAAACGCGTTTTCCTTTTCCACTATTCTTTCATGATATTTGGCCCTTTCACTTTTTGTCAGAAGCAGCTTTTGAATTTGAACTTCAAAAAAGCGGTTTGCCTGGCCAATAAACCCCAGCCCAAACAGAGCCTGTAACAGAGGGTGTCACTGCTCGGTGCCTCCACCTCCTGGAGGTGAGTGACCAGGGCCCGAGGGGAACCTGCGGGCAGGAACAATGGCATTGCCCCCCAGCAGGGTGGCAGTGACCCTGTGCCAGCTGTGGGTGGTCAGGGACAGGCTCCCAAGTCGAGGTCACATCTCCTTGCAGAGCCAGGCTCAGTCGGCCACTGTCACAGCTCTCAGTGCTCCGGAGGGGAAAACGCATGTCCTGGACCCCGGGGAAAAGCCCTGGAGCACCAGGGGGTGGGGAGGAGCCCAGGGCTGGGGGCGGGGCATCAGCATCACCCCCATCTCAGCGCTTTGACAGCTTTGGTGTCGCTCATCCTATTTTTAGGAGCCGAACCCCCTTTGTAGTTCGTCTTGCTGAGCCCTGGTGGTGTCTCGTGGCGCCGCTGGAGCAGCTCCGCGCTCCGTGACGTCGGAGTTAATTATAGCCCATCCTGCGCCCGTAACCTTAAAGCACTTCTTGCCAGTGATTTATTTAAATACTGATAAATTATACATTTCTGGCACTTTAGTAATTCATGTGAAAATTATTTAGAGTCAACTCAACATAGCCTACCTCTGTGTGCTCTCTGGTGGAGAAAGCTCTGTCAGACAACACTTCCATCCCCTCTTCCTTTCAGCTTTTTCACGTGATTTTGGGTTACCTGTGAGTCGCAGAGGAGCGAGGGGGACTCCTGGAACAAGCTCACTCTCCACTGTTGGGAGTGTTAAGGAAGTTAACTCCAACTTTAAAAAGTCTGAGTTCCCTCTGGCTTTGAGAGCAGCTGGACCTTCCCTCGATGTCTGTGCTCCCTGGGCCATCTCTGGCCCAACCCACCTGTCAGTGTCTCGGGATGTGGGAGAAGGGCGTGAGGATGCAGAGATGCTCTTCTGGCACCGCTGGGCAGTGCAGGGCTGGGGCTGCTCCCACTGCCACGCTCTGGGTTCCTTTGGCTGGGCTGGGGGCAAACACCCCTCACAGAGTTAGAGGGTGAGACTTTGGGGAGAGTCTGTGCCAGCATTGTTCTTCTGTCCCCCCAAAGATTGTCCTGACAGAGATGCAGCTGTTTGACTTGTTGATTAGCAAAAACATTAGCAGACCTACTGTTTCAGGGCATGAATAATTAATGTTTGTTCCTCATTAATTTCTTGTGGCACAGAGTCCTTGCATTTAGATGTATTTCTAGAATTGGGAGCAAATGTAACAAAGAAGAGATGCCTGGCTGCTGAGTGCTCTGTTCCACCCCTGGAAAGCATTATCCCATTGCTCCCATGCTCTCCAGCAGAAAGGGGCTGGCTTTGTTCTAAACAAGCACCCACATGTCCTTTGTTACAATTTTAATTTCAGGTAATGATACAAGAAACAAGTTCTATAATTCAAGCACAATTACAAGTGAGTACAAGGGACACTGTCCCAAGGGAGAATATGGCATCCTGTGTTCCTGGGACCTCAACTCAAAGCCTTGTTTCCTGAAAAACTCAAAAATAAGATTGATCAGCTTTCCACCTGCAGCTGCTGGACAAGGCTGTTAGTTCTGCCTCTGTTACCCAGCACAGCAATTCTGCAGCACAGCTTTGGGTGCTAATGCCAAAGGCTTTTGGTTTTGGTCTGGGATTAACACCCCCAAACACCTGTTCAGCCTCTGGAGCCCCCTGTGGCCAGGGATATGCCCAAGGCTTTGCTCAACGAGAGCCCCTCTGCAGCCAGCAAAACTCTGCTTGGATTTTAACTACAGCAGAGGAGAGTGAGCACTTCTCATTTAATCAGAAGCAACACACAGAACCCAGATGCTTCCTCTTCCTTCCCATTGGTAGGAAGTTCAGCAAGTGGCCCAATCCTCAGCCCCTACCAAGCTTTCTCTTGCCTGGGCTGGCCCTTGCTGCTGGACCTGCAGAGGAAGCCCTTCCTTGTTGAGATGCCACTGGCAGCTTTGCCTTCTAAAACAGTTTCCATCCCACTCCCACCTGTATTAAAAACTTCCAAAAGTGCTGGGGGTCCTGCCCTGGCCCCTCACATTGACCCTCCAAGTTCATCTTCAAAAGTCTCTTTCAGGCTCTGCTGACCCTCACAGTACCACATGAGGTACAGTCAGAACTCAGGCACATCCTGCTGCTCTCCCTAGCCCTGTTGTTCCCAGCCCTGTGGAGGAATGGGCTCTGCAAACCCAAGAGCTCTGGGGGACTCTCTGTAGTCTTGGAGACTTTCTCACTGCCAGACCCCTTCCCCTGAAATCCTGACACGGCCCCACTGCCGGGCAGCTCCTGTAACTTAGCAACTTTTTCCTTTGTTGAGGTGGGTTCTTCAATCTCCTTAATGAATAAGAGAATCAGGCCAGGTAATTGATGCTTGGCCATTTAGCTGATGAATAATTGACTGTCTGGGTAACCCTAGATATTTCCTCGATCAGATTGTGCAATGCAACAGCCATATCATCCAGGGTGTGGGCATAGCTCACACTTTTGGGGTGCTGGAAATGTGCTGGGCAAACCCAGGGTATGCAGGAGTCTTCTAGATCCAGTGCTCATCCCCTTCCTCCACACAAATCAGGCACAGGAGCTGGAGCAGTGGGCCCATGTGAACCTCATGATGTTTAGCAAAGCCAAGTGATGATCTTTAAAGACCCTTTCTGACCCAAATCATCTCATTTCTATGATTTTGATAACTAGCTGCATCTCAGCAACAGGACTTTTTTTGTCACGTGAATCTTGACTCAGGTCTGGAAACGCAATTTCTTTTCCAGGTCCATGGTGAAGACAAAGAAGGCCCAGCCAGGTCTCAAGGTGGGCTGGGAAGGGGAGCAAAGGCTCAGAGCAGGGGCAGAAGGGGGTGTAGGTGCTCTGTGCCCCAAAGAGGAAAGGAAAAACCTCCCTGTGTGAGCTCTGTGTGCTTTATCTGCCTCATGGGTCTCAACAGGTACATGCTGAGTGTGCAGGGCATTGTGGGGTTGTTCTGAACAGCAACTGAAGAACATTTAATGGGGCACGTTCTGTAGGCTTGGTGACTGTAACAGACAGTGCTGCTCCCAGTCCATGGCAGAGAGATGTGGGTCAAATAACTCAGTTTTGTTTCAAACTTCCCATCAGTACTGTGTCAGCATGTACTGTATATTTTTGAAACAGAGTTAATACAATGAAACCAAGAGCCTATCAACACTGCTGCTCCATGATGGGCTTTGAATTAAAATCTAAATAAGAACAGAGTATTTTCATGTATTGGGAAAATGGATAACAATCTCTGAACTGTGAGAGGATAAAATAGCACATGCTTTTAATCTAACTT
This sequence comes from Acropternis orthonyx, assembly GCA_035583155.1. Classification (NCBI taxonomy): domain Eukaryota; kingdom Metazoa; phylum Chordata; class Aves; order Passeriformes; family Rhinocryptidae; genus Acropternis; species Acropternis orthonyx. The sequence continues at coordinate 18,191,250 of JAWWEU010000029.1, forward strand.
TTGCCTTCAGATTTCCAATGAGTCACCAGTGATGTTTCATCAGGGTATGGGTTTGGTGTGTTTTTTTCTTCCAGAAATGTCATTAATTATTTACCAGTAGGTGAATGATCTCTGAAATCTATTGCACTGACACCTTTGAGTCTGCAGACAGTTTCTGATGGCAAACCATCTGGGCTCCTTTAGCTTGTTATTGTTTATCCTTTGGACTCCTCTCCCCTGGCTGTAAGGTGTAATGGCAGCAGACAGGGCCAGGAGCATCAATATTTTACAGCTTTAATTAAAGGGAGCTTCAGCAGCTGCATTGCCCAGCCCTGCCCCTTCGGGAGGGGCGGGGAGGGAAGGACCGTGCTTAAAGAAAGCGGCCAAGAGAGGTGTCCTGTGTTGGGGTGGGACAGGGACGGTCTGAGCCCAGCGCCGCAGTCACGCCGGTGATGCTCGGCTGTGGCAGCGAATGGTCCGTGCAGTGACAACGAGACCAGGGGAAGGAGGGTGCGGGGTCCCCGGCACGGAGGCAGCTTCTCCTCGCTTGGAAAGGAATGAAACAACAGCAGAGAGACGGGGAAAAGCTGCCAGCCCTGTGCGAACGCCATCGAGCTGGGGCCGGGGAGCCGTGCTCTGACAAGCAGGTGCTAATCGAGCTCTGCATCCAGCCTTTGCATCCTCTTATTTACTGTCGTTAACCAGACAGCACTAAATAAAGGGAGGGTTAAACCCAAACCAAAAGAAAGACCTGAAATTTATCCCTCTATTAATTACTTCCAGCAAGCAGGGCCGCCTATAAAGCGGTGCCACTTCAGATAAAACTTTCATGCAGCTATTTAGGGCCTCTGAAATATAAATGATTTCCTTTAAATGTTTTATCATAAATCAGGGCACGGAGCTTCGCCACTGCGCGCCGGTTCCCCTCGGCGGGAGGGAGATGCTCGCCCGTCCGGGCCCCGCTCCCCCGTCCCGGCGGCGGATCCCGGGTGCGCGGGGTGAAACCGGGATGGGAGGGGGAAGGGAGTGGGAGCAGGATGGCCCCATCTCCCCGCTCTGCGCGCCCCGGTGCGGGCGCTGTCCGCGGTGCTGGTGCCCGACCCCCGAGCCCCCGGCCCGCGGCAGCCGCTCCCCGTCCGGGACTGGAAGACCCGCGGTGCGAGCGGGGAGAGCGAGATGATCTTTAATGCCCCTTCCAACCCAACCCATTCCTTGATTTTGTGATATTTGCCGTGTGCGATTCCCAAAGGAAGCAGTTTCACCACAGCGGTGCCGCTGGTTTTCCTCTGCTCGCCGTCAGAGTCAGTACATTTGTCAGGAAACCAGAAAGCATCTCCTTCGGCTCTCGGTCCGTGTTTATCGAGGCTCATAAAAGTCTTGGAAACTTTAAATCTCGGAGTAGATTTTATTTTTGTTTAAGGACTTCGAATTTTTCAAAATATTTACATCGCTGGTCCCCTAAAATCCAGTAGTGTTCTGAAGATGTGTCAAGACTGGGATAGCAAAGATGAAACGGCCGCTCAGTGGTAGAACGATGCCAACTTCAGGACCGTGGGGCGGGTGTGTGGACACCGGTCCCTCTGGTCCAAACTTCAGCCCGTGAGTCTTATCCACGGAGAAACGCCCGCTATCCCGGCCCGAGGGAAGGGCCCGAGGGAAGGGCGGGATTCGAGCGGGAGCGACACGGGGGCTGCGAGGCACCCGCGACGGGCGCGTTCCAGCGCCGAGCCCCGGGTGGGAGCTGAGGGCGGCGGGTCCCGGGTCACCGGGGGGACCGGGGGCGGGAGGGGACCGGGGTGTCCCGCTGCCCGTGCCCTGCCCGTCCTGCCCGGGCGCATCACGCGTGCGCGGCCCGTGTGCGGGCGGGCAGCGTGTAAGATGAGTGAGGGAGCGGCGGGGGGGCGGGCGGCGGGGGAGCTCTGCCATCGAGCACCGCTCACTCGGGCAGTGCCGAGGGCAGAGCCAGCCCCGCGCCCATGCCCGGGGCCTCCTGCCCGCGGGCCGCGCCGAGATGATGGCCATGGACGCCAAGCAGCCCTTCGCCGTGCCCGCCGCCCTCCAGGAGCCCAAGTTCCCCAGCCTGCACGCCGGCGCCGACGCGATGCGCAGAGTTTGCCTCCCGGCCCCGCAGGTACGTGGATGCGGCGCAATTACCGCTCTAAGGCACATTTTCTGACAGGCACCGGGTTAATGTTTTTTTCATGTCGGCAGCACCATCGCGCGTCGCGCCCCCCTCCCCGCGCCCGCCCCTGATCCGCACGATGCGGAGCGGGACCGCTGCCTTCCCATTAATTTTTATGACTCGAGCTCCGGGGAGGACCCGCGGTGCCGGGGCCGGTTTTTCAGGCGGAGATGACAGAATTCCCCACTGACCCCGCCATGCGCGCTTTTGCTCGCAGCTGCAGGGCAATATATTCGGGAGCTTCGATGAGAGCCTGCTGGCCCGCGCCGAGGCGCTGGCGGCCGCGGACATCGCCCCCCACGCCAAGGGCCACCACCTCCACCCTCCGTTCAAGCCGGACGCCGCCTTCCACGCCATGAGCGGCGTCCCCTGCGCCGCCGCCGCCCTCCCGCACCCCGCCGCCCTCGCCGCCCACCCGCACCCGCTCCCGCACCCGGCGCTGGACGGCGGGGACCTGCTGGAACACCTCTCGCCCTCGCTGGCCGTGGCGGGGCTGGCCGAGCCCCCCGCGCTGCCCGCCCCGCTGCCGCCGCCGCCGCTGCCCCCCGCCGCCGCCGCGGGACCCCTGCCCGTGCCCGTGGGCGCCCCGGGGGGCCCCGCGCCCGCCGCGGACCCGCGGGAGCTGGAGGCGTTCGCCGAGCGGTTCAAGCAGCGGCGAGTACGGCTGGGGGTGACCCAGGCCGACGTGGGGGCGGCGCTGGCGGCGCTGAAGCTGCCGGGCGTGGGCTCGCTCAGCCAGAGCACGATCTGTCGCTTCGAGTCGCTGACGCTGTCGCACAACAACATGACAGCGCTGCGGCCGGTGCTGCAGGCCTGGCTGGAGGGCGCCGAGGCCGCCCGGCGTGCCCGACCCGCCGGCCCCGACCCGCCGCCCGGCGCCGAGCGCAAGCGCCGGCGGACCTCGATCGCCGCGCCCGAGCGGCGCTCGCTGGAGGCGTATTTCGCGCTGCAGCCCCGGCCCTCGGCCGAGAAGATCGCGGCCATCGCCGAGAAGCTGGACCTCAAGAAGAACGTGGTGCGCGTCTGGTTCTGCAACCAGCGCCAGAAGCAGAAGCGCATGAAGTATTCGGCGGTGCACTGACGGCCCCGACCGCCCTGACGGCGCGGTCCCGCGGCCCCCGGGACGGGATGGACGGACGGCCCCGAGCGCCCCCCGCCCCGCCGAGCCAGCCCGGCCCCCGGACCGGAGCCAGGCGGGGCGCGGAGCCGGGGAGCGGATCGCAGGGCGCGGCAGGGTTTCCGCGGGTCCTCCCGAGCTCCGTTCGCGGCGGGCAGGACCGCGGGGAGCGCCCCGGGCAGAGCCGCCCCCTCCGACCCTTCCCGACCCGCGCCCCGCTCCCCAATAAAGCTTTATTTTTCAACCCGCCGGGACGTGTAGTTTCTCGCCGCCCCGCGCCGGCAGCGCCGACGGGAATACCCCAAATACCCGCAGTCGCCACGAACGCCCCTCGCCGGAGCGACTCCCGGGACACCGGACCGGGCATTGACCCGTCGGGCCCCGCGCTGCCACCGGTTACCACCCGGCCCCCAGGAAACGGAAACATCCCCCCACCAAAACTGGTGGTGGGTTCGTTTCTGTAGCTATTCAGAAGGGGAAAAGGGCTTTTATTTACGAATCCCAGAGGCACCTTAACGATTAAAGATTAATGCTTGAAGCGCGAGCCTCCTCTGAATATTCCACGTTAGCATTTCAATGAGCAACAAACATCGAACCTGAGAACCGGGTCTCACCCTCCTCCCCCGTCAGGGAAGAATCTCACGAATCCAGCTTTTCCTCGCGGGTCCCCGGGAACGCTCCCTCGCGCTACGTTTTTCCAATCAACCCCAGTGATTTTTCCCCAATCAAATGTCCTTTAATAATAAATGCCCTTATGCCATTACATTATATTGCGGGCTCAGAAAATTAAGAATAAGGGTGATGCAATATTAATCGCCTTCCGCTGTATAAAGAAGGCAGCTCCGACGGCATCTTTCCCCGCAGCTGCTCTCTGCCGCACGGCCTCGGAGCCACCGGGCTTTCTCACAGGTAAGAGGCTGGGTCGGGGAGTGGAGGGAGCGGGGCGTGGGGCCGGGTGGCAGGAGTATTTCCTGGCACAGGGATCCAGCCCGGATCCCTAGCAGTGGCACTGCCGCGGGGCACAGCAGGCTCACGCCTTTTGTGTTCCAGCGTCCAGCAGAAATAGCCCAAAGTTCCTACAGCTGCCCTCGGAGGGGATTAATGTCCTCTCCGGTTTGGGTTAACCCAGTCTGCGCCCCGCCGAGCCCCCTCTCCTGCCCGGCAGTGCAGGAGACCCACACAACTCTAGGGCCGTCACCTCTGTTTCTCTTCGCCTCTGGAAGGGAGGTCGGACCGGGATTGTTCCTGCAATGACAAAGGGCCCCCCGCGATTTTACTTGTGGCTGTTCTGGTGTTGCCCAGATCTGTCATTTTGTGACAGTTCCGCGTTTGTCCCTATTGCTCAGCTCCGGAGAGTGGCTTAAAGATGTAAAACAAATCCTGAACGAACGTTCCCAAACCTGCAGTTACTGTCCCAGAAAACAGCTCCTGTGGGCTCCCCCTACCCTCCAACACGTACACCAGGGAGACCTGAAGCCCCTGGACCTTTTCGCTCACGCTTTCTGGCTCCCGGCTCCTTTTCTCCCGGTAGCGCTGCAGGGGCTTTTCCCGATTTCAGTCTGAAGATCCCGGGTTTATTTTTACTCTGCGTGTATAATTTCGTGCCTTGATTTTCCCCAAATATCACATACAGAACCTGATTGCTTCATTTGAGATTTACTTTGAGGGTCACGTACGTGCTGGTTGGTCATCACTGGTGCCTTCATTTGTTCCTGGGCTTGGCTCCCAAAGCTCTGGTGCCAGATAAAACCCACTGCAATACAGGAAGCTCATCTGATGTTCCTGGAGCTGGGGATTAACTTTCTTCGACTTCTTGGGAATAGTGCAGAACCGATATTTGTTGCTGAAAAGGCGCAAAGAAGCTGCCCGCCTTTCCCCCTTGGAATAATGAGCAGTGCCCTGGAGCCAGAAGGCATCGCCAAGGGGCGGTGGGAGGCAGGATGGAGCCAGTGCTCGGGAAGGGAGTTTGTGAGGAGCTGCCACCACAGCACAGCCCTCCATTCCCTCCTGCCCCATCAGCCTGCGGATCAGGACTACCGTTTTTCATTGAGGGCTGGGGCTGCTTGTCCTGGGCAGTAGGTCTGTGTGACCTACCCTGGGACACCTAATTCTTCAGACCACACCCTCCACACAAACCCACCCCCCACAGGTAATATGAAAAATGCAGGTGAAATCTTCTGAGAAAGGGAATTTCCTTTCAGTGACAGCCCAGGTAAAGGGGAAAGGGAAAGCCGCTGAACTAGGAAGTGCCCAGTATGTGTCTGAGAGGCTCAGCAGGCAAATCCCTGTCTATGGTTTCTGAGCCACTAACAAATGATTTATTATTTTTTTCCCTCATTCCATGCTTGTTCCTTAATATCCTGCTTTGTGTCTCCCGGGGCCTGCGCACAGGAGATGAAAGCACAGAAAACCAAACAAGCCATTGGCGCTGCTCACTCAATTGATTTTTACACAAAATTTGCCTTCGTGCACGAAGGATGGAAAAATGATCCCATTAATAATGAATAACAAAAACAAATGCAGAGAGGAAATCAATAGCAGCACATCTGATATCACAGGGGGACCTGGGGGGAGCTCCCAGACGTACTAAAGCGTGTGGAGGGGGAGAGGGCTCAGGATGGGGCATATGGGGACACCTGGCATGGGTGGGTTTGAGGGGTGCAGGGGGGTGTGGGACGAGGTAGCAGGTGCAGCACTGCAGAGCCAGGTTGATGGCCTGGCAGGAGCGTGTGTGTGCACGCGTGTGCGTGCCTGTGTTTGTGTGTGCACATGTGATTGCATGTGTGTGTGCATGTCCCCATCAGGGCAAGGTCCAGCCACCTGTGTCCCCTGGGAGTGGCAGGACCCACTGCAGTCCCTGCTGGCACAGAGCTGCTCACCTGTGCTCACGGTGGCACCAGGTATTGGTACAAGGAGCAGCCACTGCTAAGGGGGGCATGAGATGGAGCTGGGGCCGTGTTGTTTCCCCAGAGAAAACTGGTGTTTTCAGCTGCAAAAATCTCAATGTCCAGTCTCTTTTTTTCTCCATGCCTTTTACCCTCAGAGTTTACCTTTTGAGTTTTCAAGGGCATTCGCCCTCCCCAGGAGACACATTCAGTTTGGGATGAAAAATGCTCCTTAGGAGAGTGGTTTCTGCTGGAGCCCAGGCTTTGCTCCAGACCCCAGGCTAGGGGCTGTGGTCCCCACGACTGGAATGAGAACTGGTCTCTGCACCCAGAGATATGGGATTCGGGGATGAGCAACTGCCAGAGGACTGGGAGCCCCAAAACCCCAGCAGCCAGCCCAGCCCAACCCAACTTAGCCCGGCTCAGTGAGGAGCAGTGATAAGAGCTGCTTCAGGACAGTCACCCACCTTCGAGCACAGCTCCAGGGTGAGAGGGGAATCCTGAGAAGGGACCCCAGGGAGCCTAGCACTCATCCCAGTTATCTTCAGAAGAGTGTTCTAAAGCAATTAAGAAAATTTGTCTTTAATGACACTGGTTTTGCTTTGCAGTTTACCTGTAAATGTTAGATAAAAATGTTAGACACAAATGTTAGACACAAATTTATTCCATCAAGACTGTTTAGACTGTTTCATTAAGCAAATTTAGAACTGCATATGGAAAACCATGTCACAGCAGTTGCAATAGAATTTTATATGGACGAGCAGAACAATGCTCAGTGGAAAATGAAATGCTCTGACTGTTTTGAAATCCAGAGAGAATTAAGAATGTACAATAATGCTACACAAATCTAGATCAGTTGCTGTCAAATAATACTGACACTTGGTAATTATCTTCAGCCTGAAGGGTGGAAATGATGCTCCCAAATTCTGAGTGCAAAGCAGAGATGGTGTCAGAACTGCTGGGCCCGCATAGCCCCCCTCAGGCAGCCGAGTCTGTGGGTGCTCAGGGTCAGCTCAGTGTTTGACTGGGGTTTTCACTGTTCGTGCAACTGGAAGGGCAGTGCTGGAGTCATCCACGGGGGTGAGGCAGCCCATGGGCAAGGATGTGGGGGACAGCCCTGCCAGTGCCTGGTCCTGTGCTGGTCCTGGGACCAGCCCCCTGGCACCTCCAGTTCCCCCCTTGTGTTTGTCATTATTTGTCAGTGTTGGAGGAGAGCCATCTCTCTCCGTTTACTCACTGCCATAACAGATGAGCCAGGAGGAAAACCAAGGCATCATCCTCCAACAGAGCTCAGCATTCAGAGCTCAGTGAGGGCAGTGAATTAACCCAGTGCCTGCGGAGTGGAGAGGTTTGTGCTTTCAGTGGAACCATCTCGGTGTGACTCCTCGTGTCCTCGTGCTTGGAGGGGATGCTTCCATCAGGCAGGTGGGCTGAACTTCTCTTTCCAGGAGCAAAAGGAGTAGGGAGCAGGTGGGGAGGTGAATCACACTGTTCCCTTTTGCTTGCTTTTAAACTTCCATGAATGTGGAGTTAAAGTGGAGAGACACATCCTGAGTGGATGGGCAGGAAAACCTTCAGTTTTCCTCCTCCTGAGGCTGGTGTGTTTAACACACACCCGTGGGCTTACTGGGGCCCTCAGTCATCCTGGGAGAGCCCTGACACTGGGTCCTGGGGCCCCTAGGATGTCACTGGGGAAAGAGACTGTGGCACAGGGGAACAAATCCTCCCCCAGGTGCCCTCCCAGCAGGGCCAAGGGACAGAACCTGAGCTGCCTAGGGGAGAATAACCCTCCAGGCTCCATGGAGAGCTGCAGCTCTGCGTGGAATGCAGCCAAACGCTGCAATTCATGCCACAGAAATACCTACAGGGGGTTAGAGGACAAACCCACCAAAAATCAGGACATTATCTGTGGAGAGGGATTACATTTTCAAGATCTCTGTGTGATGCAGAGCTAAGGAAGTTCAGCTGGGCACCCCATTTGCCGGAGCCTCAAGTGATGCTCAAGTTCCCGAGCAGGTCTCCCCATTGCGTGCGGTGTCTCCACAGCTCTCCACAGCCCTCCCTTGGCTCCCCGCAGCCCCCCCTGGACCCTCTGAAGCTCCCTGCACCCGACAGGCTCTGCCAGCAGGAACAAAACACGCCAAGGATCTGAGTCAGAGATGTAGTTAAAGTTTGATATCTCAGTTGTCTCAGAATACATTTGTTTTTCCCCAAATGTCAAAACAGATTAGTCTGCTGCCACCACCACATCCTGGCCTGAGTGTGGATCTCTGCTAGGAAAACCAGCACAGCTCAGGGATCCTCCTTCAGGTACCACAGTGAGAACATGTAACAGCCTCTGGGAAACATCTGAACCCCTGTTGATTGCTTGGTTGGTTTACACTCTGTGACTCCCCTGCTGGTAGCTGCAACTCAGGGCATTCAACAAGGAGATGGGACACACAGGCCCCTTCCTGTGGAGCAGAGAAACAAGTATGTGGGTCTCCTCTGGGTAGGACAGGACAGGAGCTTTAGGGATAGGGATTCTGGGCAGGAAAGAAGGGTGGATCCCTTGGCTGGAAGAGGAACCTCTTTGGCAGTCGCAGATGGGATGGAGCTGGAAGGGTAGCTGGGGCCGGCTCTGAGGGGGTCACACAGGGGATGGTTTGGCCAAGTTCTGATGCTGCCAAGAGGCTGAAATGCCTCACAACTAAAAAAAAATTCTAATCTAAAGACAGAAGGAAATATTTAGGAGAAATTTTGATAATCCTTTCAATGTTGGACTTTCAAAGAGAGATTTTGTGACTCTTTTCAGTATGTTTTTAGCAGGGAGGCAGAGGAGGGGCAGTGAAGGAACCTGAAATATTTTGGATAGGGCAAGTGTCTTCCTTGTCAGAGACACTGGGGTGGGAGTAGTTGTTCGCTTCCTCCTTTAATGAGGAAACCTGAAATATTGTAAATTTGGGGTCAGCCCAGGCCAAAGCCGGGTGGAGAAGCAGAGCGGTGGCGACACGCACAGCCCTGTCCCCTGCCAGCGGGGCACGTGAGCCAGTCATGTAGTATTAGTGGCTCCATGTTGCAGTCAGGTTGGATGCCACGTGCAGGCACGTTAACATGGAAAACACATTAGCCCCCGCCGAGGAAACTTGAGCAAATTGGCCATGAGATGCAGTGTCCTGGGATTTCACACCGATGCCATTCCTGGGACAGGATGGCACAGCAGAGCTGAGGCCCAGGAAGTGGGTTGGCTCCAGTTCACCACAGTCCCAGGCAGCCAAAGGAGCATCGAAATGGATCAGCCCTCTGGAATGGCACAGATCCATCACTTGCCGCATCCCCCCCCGCAGTCCCTGGCTTGAGCCCCCGGCGCAGGGGCCGCGGGGGGTGGCTGCGGGTGCCACCACCGCGATCCTCCCGCACCCTGCGTGCCTCGGAGCCAGCTTCTGTCCCAACACCTCATGAAATATTAACCCCAGAGCCGGAGCGTTCCCGGTCTCCCAGGGGAAAGAAGCATATTTGCAATGCTCCGAAGATGATCTCCTCTCCCGGACACCTCGTCATGCTCGCTTGCACCAGGCTGGCATGCGGCTCCCGGCGCGTATCCCGCCGGGAAGGGACACGGGGCCCCGACGGGAGGGGACACTGAGCCCCGCCGGGATGTCCCCTCAGCTGACCCTGCCGCGATCCCCGACGGCCGCCCCGACGACTCTCCTGGGGTGACTTTGGTGCGGGGTTTACTGAGGCACTTCTGGGGGTGCAGCCCCCGCTCAGCCCCCTCTGCCAGACCGTGTGTGCGCCCTGTGCCCCGAGCGAGGGAGCCAAGGCACACTGGAGAAGCCCGCGGCAGTTTGGGCTGGAAAAGGGACCCAGCGGGAGTGCAAGTCGCGGTCAGGAGTTGGAAAAGAGCCCCTCGCAGGAGCAGGGAAGCACACGGGGCATCGTCACTCCCGTGTGAAGCCCTCGCTGCTCCGGGGCTCTGCGCCCCAGCACCGGGACCGAGCCCCTCCCGGGCATCGCCTCCTGGCAGCCCATCCCCGGGCTGGCACGGCTGCGGCAGCGGGAGCAGCGCGGAGGAAACGGGAGAGCGGCAGCACCTTGGCACATCAATAATTCATAAAATGCCAGCAGCAACGAAGGGAGAGAGGGACCGGGAGCAGAACAGACTATCACACAGCTTTTTAGTGGTCTTTTTCTATTAGTGTCAGCTCTGTGGCTGGTTTCCGTGAGGAGAACTTTCCCTGGATGCCCCCAGAATGTCGGGATGGAGTCCCCTGGCCAGGGCCAGCTCCCAGCTCTGTGGTGGCTGATGCAGTTACAGGACTGATGGTTTCAGGAGGACATATGGGGCCAGTGGCACTGTCCCTCCTGGCCAAGGAGCTGCAAGAGGTGACATGCTGCAGGCAGCCAGGCTGGGCTCAGCTCTGTTGTCCCCTCTCCAGCCATCACCTCCAATGAACCCCAGTTTGGGTGAACCCTTGCTCTGGCTGACTTGGGGCACCTCCTGCCTGTCTGTTGCCCTCACCACAGCTGACCCTGCACTCCCTCCCCCTTTTCAGGGGGGATCTGCAGACTGCATGTACAGAGAAAATGGGATTTTTTCATGTAAAGTACAGGGAAATCCTTTAGCCAGACTGGGGAGCTCTCTGCCCAGGGCCTGCAGGCACCACATCATGCAGGCCTGACAGATGGGGGACATGCCCTGTTAAATTTCAACAATGCCCAACCCACCTGTTCCCCGCACCACCTGGATGATGCCTCATGTGGCCTCAGAACGGTGTTGCCCAGCCCCACCACAGCCCCCATGTGCTCCATGGCACCCATAATACCCACGGTGCCCATGTCACCCAAAGCCCCCACGGCACCCACAGCACCCACAGCTGGAGAGAGTAGGGGCTTCACCCCCATTTTGAGCAACGAACTGAGAGGCTGAGGGGGGGAGGTTGGGAAAGCGGAGGCACCGCTGTGCCAGTGGGAGCCTCCCCCCACTGCTGCCCTCCAACACGGGATCTGGGGGTCTCCCCGGCAGATGTTGGCACCGCAGCAGCCCAGAGGCCCTGCAGACAGCCCAGGGCAAAATTTTTAATTTGGCATCACACTTCAACCTGAAATCTAAAAAAAAAAAGATTGAAATAGGATGACAAGATGTCAGCGTCTCTGAGGCGGCACAGCCCCACGGCTGCCGCAGCCCCACAGCCGGGACCGGTCCCAGCAGCAGGAGCCCACAGCAGCTCGAGGGCTGCAGGTGCCAGAGGGAACCTCGGAGCTGCAACCAGCTCATGGCACAGAGCTGCAACAAGGATGGAAAAGGCCACTCGCCTTGGACCGAGGAAACATGAGAATGTGGCAGGTTTGACAAGGAGCATCCAAACCACAGGGTTTCAGGATTCCTCTCTGTAGAGCTGGCAGAGAAGTCAGACCGTGTCAGAAATAATCTTTTAAAAATTACGGAGATCCAAACATTTGAAAAGGTTCCCGGTTTGAAAATCTCCAGAGCAGAGCAGCAGCAGCAGCAGCAGTGGCAGCAGCCCTGTGGCAGTACCTGGCACAGTGTAGCCAGCAGCTTTCCAGCCATGGAGCAAAAGCCTGGGGAGGATCAGTGAGGGGGAAAGGGGAACTGGGGCTGCAGTGTGGGCCACAGACTTCTCTGGAAAACTGCCTGGATACCCACCGTGGCCCAAAGCCATTCCATTTGCACCATCTGATCTGTCAGCAGATCCAGCAGCCCCGCAGTGGGTGTGGCTTTGGGATTCTCCCAGGGGTATTTCCCCCTGCCCTAATGGTCCCACAGCCCCATTCCCTAAGAAGCACAGCCAGCGGCGTCCTCCCAGCCCCAGGAGCAGCATGGAGACTTCCCAAGGGGATGAACGAGCTGGTATGGAGAGGTCCTGGCCTGCAGGTCAGTCCCCTTGTACCTGCACCCCCTGAGCTCACTCTGCTGGTAATCAGAGAGGGTGTCTGGGCAAACAGTGAGTTGAGCTATTGGAATTCTGGGTTTTAATGAAATCCAGGGAAGTGTGTATCGGTCACAGTAAATTGTACTGTTGCCAAGAGCCACGTCCTGCGGCACAGGAATCTGCCAGCAGATTCATCGAAATGACTTCTGCTTTGCTGCTCACCATTAACTGCTCCTGAAGGAGTTGCAGTCAGAGAATTCCTGGCTGGAATGTTTTAAGAAAACAAAGGTGAGGGTGAGGGGGGCTGGGGTGTTAGCAGTGGGGCCAGCCCCCCTCCCCGAACCCAGGAGAGGGCCCTGCAGCTGCTCCCACCTGCCAGCCTGACATCAATAAAACATGGAGACAACCCTGGAGCAGGGAGATGAAAAGGGGATGAAAGAGGCGTGGAAGACAGGCAGCCCCGCTGTGTGGGAACGATCAGGAGCTACAGTGGCCAAAACCTGTTTTCATCTCTGCCGTAGGAAAGCTCTGTCGAGGGGAGATGTGGGGATGTCCAGCTCCATCTCCTCTCCCTGGCAGAGCGGAGCAGCTGCTGTGCCCCTCACCCTGCGGGCAGAGCCAGGCAGTGATCCCCTTCTGAGGGGCCACGGAGCAGGGAGGGCCATGGGCCACGTGCTGCCACCCAGGTTTGGGACTGGGACAGGCTGGGGACACACTGGCATGGAGTGGGATACACTGGGATGGAGGAAGACATGCTGGGATGGAACTGGGGACATTTTGGGATGGAGTAGGACACACTGGGATGGAGTAGGACACACTGGGATGAAACTGGGAAGACGCTGGGATGGTACTGGACACACACTGGTATGGAACTGGAGACACGCTGGGATGGAGTGGGATATGTTGGGATGGAGTGGGACACTCTGGGAGGGAGTGGGACACGCTGGGATGGA
>JAWWEU010000029.1:18204338-18356668 GCA_035583155.1 Acropternis orthonyx
GCGCGGGGGCCGGCGGGGTTGCGGGGGGGGTGGGGCGGGGGGCGGGGGGGGCGCCGGCGGGAGCGCTCCCGCCTCCATTTCCCGGCCCCGCGTGCGGCGGGACGGGCCCTGTTGGCGGCCGGCGGGCCGCGCCCCCGCGGGGCGGCGGGGGCCCTCGCGGCGCGGGCACACCGGACGTGGTGCCGGGGGCCCCCCCGGCCCCGAGCCGTGCCCGCACCGGGCGCGGGGGAGCGCTCCGCGGGCCCCGACGGTGACGGCTGTTCCCGTCTCGGGCGCTCCGGGTCCGGGCCCTGCCCGCGGGTGGCACCGGAGCCCCGGGAGCCCGCGGAGCGGCAGCACCCACACCGCCCCGGGCCCGGCCCGCGGCCGCGCTGGAGGGGCCCGGGCCCCACCCGCAGGCAGGTCGTGGTGCCGGGGCTCCGGCAGGCCGGGGGGCGCTCCCCGGGCCCCGCCTGCCCCGTCCCGGCGCGGGGTATCCGCCCCCACGGGTGGGAACTGACAGCAGGGCACCCATAACCCTGACCTGCCAAGGGGGAAGAACCCCTTGAACTAGTTGCAAGCGTAGCTCTGCCCGCTCGAACTTGGCGGCCCTTCGCGCCCCTTTTGGCGTTTCTCGGGGCTGTCGCTGTTGGCCGCCCGCAGTGACCCGCGCCCCCCCCTCTGTGTCTCCCCCCCCCAGGATGGCTCAGCAGCAGGCGCTGCGGTTCCGCGGCCCCGCGCCCCCGCCCAGCGCGGTGCTGCGGGGCCCCCCGCCCCTCCTGCGGCCGCCCCCGCCCTTCGGCATGATGCGGGGCCCGCCCCCGCCACCCCGGCCCCCCTTCGGCCGCCCCCCCTTCGACCCCAGCATGCCCCCGATGCCGCCACCGGGAGGGATCCCCCCGCCCATGGGGCCTCCGCACCTACAGGTGAGGAACAGGGATTCTCCTGGATTGTTTTAAGTGGAGTTTACTGATTTCTTTCTTTTTCCACCCCCCCGCCCTGTTTGTTTTCACACGTGGAAATGTCCAGTTCTGGGCCCTTCAATCCAAAGAAGGACATTGAGGGGCTGGAGTGTTTCCAGGGAAAGGCAATGGAGCTGGGGAAGGGTCTGGAGCACCAGGAGCATCTGAGGGAGCTGGGGGGGGTCAGTCTGGAGAAAATGAGGCTCAGGGGGGACCTTCTGGCTCTCTGCAACTCCCTGACAGGGGTGGGGAGCCAGGTGGGGGTCGGGCTCTGCTCCCAGGGAACAGGGGACAGGACAAGAGCAAACAGCCTCAAGCTGTGCCAGGGGAGGTTCAGGTTGGACATCAAGAGGAATTTCTTCATGGAAGGGATTGTCAGACAGTGGAAGTGGCTGCCCAGGGAGGTGGCGGAATCCCCATCCCTGGAGGTGTTCAAGGAACAACTGGATGTGGCACTCCGCGCTCTGTCTGGTAGAAAAGATGGAGATTGGCTACAGGTTGGACTCAGTGATTTCCGAGGTCTTTTCCAACCTCAGTGATTGTGTGATTCTGTGGAAATAGTACAAAAAGAGACATTCGAATGGGTGACAGAAACAGCAGGGTAGGACAGGAGAACACAAGGCTCAGGTGTGATGCTATTTACCACTGCGTACCTGTGGTATGCAAATGAGCTTCTGCACAGCTCCTCGAGGCAGTGTGAAACTGATGGATAGTTTGAGGTATTTTGTCTGCTTTTCAGAGACCTGGATATTTTGAAAGGGACAAGACCTTTGCGAGTGAGAAATGGATTATTTTAATTGGATTGTGCGGGTGTGATGCCATTAGGGCGGGGTAAGTGCTGTGTGGGCTGAGGGCAGGCCCAGGAGCTGAATGGTACCACGTGCTATAAATAATGGATTAAATCCACTACTTGTAATTGCAGTTTGAAGAACCAGCCAGAGTTACTTTGGATCCCAGGCCTGGCTGTGGGTGTCTCTGTGATTTCTGTGTTTGATTTACATCCTGAGGATGTTGCTGCTCCCAGTGTCACATGGGGCTGCTTGGTTGTGCCAGGCTGGGAGCTCACCAGCACCAGGCAGGGCTGGATGTCTTGGGCTGTTCCAGCACCGTGCTCTGCTCTGCACCGATGTGTGGGCTCTGCTCCTGCCCTGCAGACAGGATGGTGAGGGGTCTGTGGAAGGAACAGGGGGAGCTGTGGTTGGAGGAGGGCTCAGGATGTGCTGAGGCCCTGGCTGTGCACCCGGCACCATTTGCCCACATGGTCTGATTCCTTCTTTGGGAACAGCAGTGGCAGCAGGTGCAAAGTGAGCTTTGCTGGATCTTTCACAGAGGTTGTAGAGCAGGAAAGAAAGCTCACCGTGTGTGTGGGGGAACAAGGGAGGGAAGGCAGGCTGGAGTTGCCTTGAGGGCTTTTTTTGTGTAGAAGGCTGTCCATGCACTCTTGGCATTCTTTATAGTAGTATTTAGTGCAAGTAATTGCTATTAGTTTGGTACATGGATTTAATGAGCAGTTTAAAATATCACTCTTAGAGCAGAAAGTTGGATTTCAGGGAAGCTTCCAACAAAAACCAAATGCAGAGAGAAGCCAAGGACATGGCAGCACTGGAAGCTGCCAGGGGCACAGCTCCAGTTCTGGGTGCAGGGGTGCAGCTCAGTGCCCATGTGTGCAGGCTGGCACCGAGCCACCCTCTCCCTGTGCCCCGGGATGTCCTGGGCTGGCCCAGCCCCAGCAGAGCCCTCGGGGTGCCTGGTGAGTGTGGAGCTCAAGGCTCTCACTGGAGAGCAAAGCTTTCGAATCACAACTTCATTTAGAGCTGCAGTGATGGAGGTAATTAGGGCTGTAGTTTGTAGGTGTTTGCAGAGTAAGTTAAAAGAACTCAGTAAATTTTGTCAACTGTCTTTTTATAGGGAAGTGTTCACTGTACTTGTTGTGCACAGGGAATTTCAAACAGTACAAATAAACAAGCAGAATAAAAGAACTGAATGTACTTTGAATTACAAACAGGTGTTTAGGCTTTCAGGTAACTGTGGTGTGCAGGGCAGGCCGGGATTTCTTATCATGAGGCAATAATGAACATGTAATTACCTCTGTTTATTGTAATTGGCACTAGTTAGAATTTTAGTTAATGGAAACTCGAGTTGAATAATGGATTGCAATGAAACCCACTGCTCATCTGTGCTAACAAATTTGACTCTTACTTGTAATGTAACATTTTTTTTTAACATTTCCCTGGGAGGGTCATTAGGTAAGTGTTCAGTGGGGTATTTGGGTCACAGGTGGGGATGTCTCAGCAGCAGCTATTGGGAAACAGCTCTTCCATTCTTTCTCTTCCTTGCATTGAGATATATTCTCCTTTTCAGGAGAGGACTTTTCTTTCATCCACACTTCTCTTCCTGCCACCTTTTTCAGATACAGTGATGTTTGCATCTCAGAAGTGAAGGGCTGGCTGCAGCTGTTCTGCCATAGGTGGGCAGCTGGCAGGAAGCATATTCCCTTCGTTGGGAGCATTGGATTGTTAGAGAAGCTCCCAAGGCTGGCAGAGTTATCTCTACTGCCAGTGTACTGTCTGTTAGTGCTCTAAGAAAGGAAAACTGCTTGGAAATTATATTGTTATTGTCATTATGATCATTATTGTTATTATATGCCTTTAGAGACCACCATTTATGCCTCCTCCCATGGGTAGCATGCCACCACCTCCTGGTATGATGTTCCCTCCAGGAATGCCGCCGGTCTCTGCGCCGGGAACACCAGCAATGCCCCCAGCCGAGGAGATCTGGGTAGAGAACAAAACTCCAGACGGGAAGGTGAGATGGGTGCCGGGGTGGCCCCGCTCTGAGCCCCTGGCCATGCAGTGGGGCACTGGAATCCCACACTCCTGCCTGTCCCCCTGTTCCTGGTTGTAAAACTGAGGAGCTGGGCTGTGTGTGGGGGCTCCCCCAGCAGCCGAGCCGTGGGTGACGGGGCCACTCTCCCCTCAGGTGTATTTCTACAACGCGCGGACGCGCGAGTCGGCCTGGACGAAGCCGGACGGGGTGAAGGTGATCCAGCAGTCGGAGCTGACGCCGATGCTGGCGGCCCAGGCCCAGGCCGTGGGGGCCTCTACCCCCACCACCAGCAGCCCTGCGTCCGCAGCCTCGCCATCCACCTCCTCCAGCACACAGTCCTCCACCACCTCCACCACCACCACGGCCACCTCAGTGTCCCAGACCAACTCCAGTGAGTACCTGGGGGTGTCCCGGGCCTCGCGCTGGGGGGAGCAGGTGCATGGGGAATTGCAGCAAAAACTTGCTGTCCAGGAGGAAGTTGTTTCAGCATGGAGTGTGAACTTAAAGTACAGTGTTTAATCCAGAAGAACCTTGCATGTAAACCTCTTTTCCCCCCCAGTCTCAAAGAGTTCTTCAGGTCTTTTTATATTTTTCTCCTGCTGTTATCACATCATCTCAGAGCTATTACGCATCTATTTCCTTTTGACTATAGATAGAGCTAAATTGTTTTTAAAGGTGTTTCAAAAGAAAAGTTGATCTGAGGTAGGAGTTTAGTTGTGGTTTTCTCCATGGCATCTGTTGCTGTAGGAGGTCGAATTTCTGAGAGCTGCTGGGCTGTGAGCATTCGTTGATTGCAGAAGAGAGCTGCTTTGGTGTGTTACTTTTATTAGCATTATTCTTCTGCCTAAGCCTCCTCAGTTCCTATTTTCTAGAGTTGCACAAAGAGGAAAAAGAAAGTCCTTAGAGCCATTATTGTTCACGCATGACGTTTGAATAATAGTCTGCAGATTAGTGCTGCTTCCATGGGCTGAGCCTTTGCTTGTGAGGGTTTTCCAGCTGAGGGAAGGGGACTGAATTTACGCAGCAAGCACATAATGCGTAGCTGTGCACCCAGCAGTGTGGCTGGCACTGCACTTTGTCCTGTGTGTGCTGCCCAGGAGCCTTGGGTGCATCTCAGCAGAGATGTGTGTTACCTACTGTGGGTCTGTTTGCATGTGAGTGTGTCAGCAGCAAATTGAGGTCACCTTCTGTGCCCAAAGTGAGGTGTGCTGGGGAAGGAGCAGCTCAGAGAATGTCCTGTCTGCATGCAGGGCCACTGACAGACAGACAGACAGCACTGGTTCTGAGTAGGAGTCCAGCACTGGGACAGGCTTGGGCATTGTAGCTGCTCTGGCTCAGATATGTGCACTGAGCCAGGCCAGAGAGTGTGCAGTTCCAACTCCAGCTGGGGTAGAGTTGCATCCCCTGGAATTCATATTTTTCCTGTAACAGGTGAGACAAGTCAAGCTTAACTCACCACTTAACCCAAACTTCAGAATCTGTGTATGAAAGGGAGTCAAATTTAGGAGACCCTCAAACTCTGCTTTCATCGAGCTTGGTGGGAGGACACATCATTAGTGCAGTAAAGAACTTGTATTGCTCAAAGCATTTTAGGGCTTTTGTTTAATTTGAAAGGTAACTCAGTACTGTGTTCAGGAGCTTTGTTGAGCTGTGGCCTGCTCTAACTGTTGTGCTGAGTAACAGGAGTTGGGTGGGAGGTGAATGTTAGCTCCTGACCCAAAGCCAGGCTTGGGAGAGCTGATCCTGCTTTGAGAACAGCACTTTTATGCACCTTCTCTGAAGTTAAATTTCCTAATACTGAATGCTAAGAATCTGTTCCACTTCTACCTGTTCTATCTGCTAAACTTTGTCTTTGCTTTCAAGAACTGTTACTGTTGGTGTCTGTGCCTGGGTGATAAAATTTTATAATTTGAAATTATTTTATAACTCTCAGACTTGGCCTGTAAAAAAAAAAAAAAAAAAAAGGGGGACTTCTGGCTGAGCTTCATTCTTGCCTGGTACTGATTTGACTTAGGTCTTACAAATCACATACTGACTGTCTGCTCTGTTTCCCTAAATGTTAGGCACTTCTAAGAACTTTCACCCTTTCTGAAACCCTTAACAAAAAATCAAAAATCTGTATTTAAATATGCTAATACTGGTATGTTATTTGGAATGTTTCTGGTAGTGGTAAAAAATGCATGGTGTGCCCATTGGAATATGGCCATAAATTGGTGTGGTTTCTTTTTTTTTCCCCCCCCCTTTTCCCCTCCTCCCCTGCACCAAATCTTAGAGTGAATTTGAATTTTAAGCAGACTTGTCTGTAGTCCCTGTTAGCCCGTGCTGTGAGGTTGTTTGCTCCCAGTTAAGGGCTGGTTTCAGTCATGCTGCAGGGATTATGGAACTGAATGCCAATCTTGTGTTTTCCCACTGGGAGGCACTGAAGACCAAGAAAGTTCTTGCAGCTGCTGAACAAAAGTACTTTCCTTTTCCTTGCTTATTTACATATTTTTATTGTAATTTTCCTGTTCTGGGGTCACAGCCCAGCATAATTTTAGGCAGACTGCTGTCATGCAGGTGCTGCTGTTAAAAGCAGAACCTGTGTTTGTATAACACAAGGACAGTCTGATGCCATTGGAAACTCTGTAACCTTCCCTTTCTGTTTCTCTGAGAACAGGGATACAGAGTAGAACCTCATTTCAGGCTGTATTTGTCCTTTGAAACACTCTTTCTACATCTGTGGAGACTTGTTAGGTGTAAAGAATGGGACAAAGTGAAATTGGAAATTGACTTTCTTTCTGAATATTTAATGTTCCAGAGAAGGCAAAGTATTTTTTGTCCAGGAGTGTCTTCCTGCTGGTTATATCCGAGCATATCTCCTACGTACCGGGAAACAGAGCGCCAGTATGTTTGCAGCAATATATTGCAGTGTCTAAGATACAAGGTGTTCTTTGTGTTTTTTTATCAGCACCTACCACACAAGACCAGACCCCGAGTTCGGGTGTTTCAGTTGCCACACCATCAGTCAGTGTTTCAACCTCTGCTCCTTCTGCTACACCTGTGCAGACTGTACCCCAGCCAGTCCCACAGACATTGCCTCCTGCAGTTCCTCATGCAGTACCTCAACCAACTGCAGCAATTCCTGCTTTTCCACCAGTAATGGTACCTCCATTTCGTGTCCCCCTTCCTGGCATGCCTATTCCACTTCCAGGTAAATTGGCAAACTGTAATTGTCTTGTCTGCTACATGTCCATGTTGTCAGTTGTTTGCACTCATGTGTCCACTGTGTACAGAACTTGCCTGGATCCTCTCCTCAGAGTATTTCTGAAAGAATTCAGGGTTAGCAGACAGACTTTTTAATTAACAAAGAACATAACATTTTTTTACTTGTAGTTCTTTGCTATACTTAGCAGAAAACAGCTGCATTTAATCATGTAATGCTTAAATGAGAATATTGAGCATTATATTTTACTAATTGCAATATTGCTATAATTTTTTTCTACTTACTTGATTTAGACCTTAAGTCTTGTGCACAAATACTTACTAGGACATGGATGAGCAGGAAGAATTACCATGGAAATCATGACCCAGTGATGTCAGGTGTTTCCAGTTCTCACAGGCTGCAGCCATCAGGTACAATGCTGAGTGTTGAGGTGTGACCTGAGGACCATAATGAGGCATTCAGGGTGCCAGGGTGTTATTCACAGGCTTTAGGTTTAAAGACTGGCAAAATGTTGGACTCACTTGCTGTCTGTCGTTGCTGCAACGGGCCTCCCAGGAGGTTACTAATGCCACTTGGTACTTACACAACATGTTTGATGTGCATGGATACAGCTGAGTTCTTGTTCTGGTACAAAATTGATGTGTTTCAGTGCACTATAGCACTAAACATACACCAAGAGCTGTCAATTTTGTGTTGCAAAGAAAGATTGGAGTCTGTAGCTATATGGTATCCAAGTGAGTTTCTGATGAAGAATGACAAAGAAGCATCCTCGGGTTTCTGACTCGTGCAAGCTGAGTGAGGTGATCTCCCTGCTGCCCTCCTAATGCAGCCACCTGGTGTAGGTGGAGGGAGGCCTTTGCCTTCCACTGAATTGTGTGGATGAAAAGTAACCCTTCAGAACACTCCCTTTGTAAGGGAAATAAGCCTGAAAACAGTTACAATGCTGACCAGAGGGGAGAGCACCAGCTTTTAGCTGCCTCTGGTTTTAAAATAGTCTTCTAAAATAACTGAGCAAAGCTACTTTTATCTGTTATGGCTTGAAAAGGAAATTGCAGTGTAGGACTCATTGTTTTAAGCCAGGAAACAAGTGCTATCCTGAATGTGATATTCAAGGCTGAACAACAAATGGATAAAGGGTAGAGGGAGAAGTCTGTATATTTTTAAGCTTTGGAAGAGCAGTAAAATGGGTTAAAGCCTTAAAGGTGGTCAGCTGGATGCTCTCAACTGCAAATTCTGACCTTGCCAGCAAGGGATTAGCATGGAGTGAAGGGTCCTTGCACACCTCTGAGGGATATAATCTACAAAAGTGTGACCTGTCAGGTAAAGGGGGGATGGTCAGAGCGGTGGAGAAGAGCACCAGTAGAAAAGGAGGCACTGAGTGTGTGCCTGGGCTGGGCTTTTTCATGAGCTCTCAGTCAAAAAGTTTTGGGAGTAGTGCAGTACAGGAGCAAATACAGAGCAAGAACATTGATCACCTCCTGAAATTAATTTTTGAAAGTTACTTTTTCATAACTTTCCTAGTAACAAGTGTTGGCTCTGAGCAGTTCTCCCAGTGAGCTGGGCTCAGGTGGAACCCATAGCATGTAGGAAGCACACCTGGCAGCAAAGTGCTGCTTCCAGTAGCAGATCTGGTTTGTCAGTTTCCCTAATTACAGAATGAAATATGTCTGTTTTCAGCTAATTGTGACTTGAGTTGGTTGTGAGGGTTTATAACTACTGTAAACGAGAAGGAAACCTTTAAAAACTCTTACAGGAACAAGAAACAGAAGAGAAGTCAAAATTACTTCATGGCAATATCAGGTGATGTCAGAAGGGCTTATGAAGTTTAGACTGTAGCTGTTTGGTACCTTCAGCACTAGGTGTGGTATCAGCCAGAGGGATTTGAAGTTTCAGGGCCAGAGGTGATGGAGATACCACTGTCAAGTCATTTCATAGTTAAACTCTGTTACACTGTAGTAAGACAGGGAGCAAGGGAAGAATTGGTTAGTGATATCCATAATCTCAGATCTTAAAAAGTAAGTCTGCTTTCTCTCAATTCCTACGTTCTAAGTCAGTTGTATGTTTGGGAATGACCTTGGCAGAGGAAGCAGCTTGGGTGTTTGCTCAGTCTTACCTGCGCTGCAGCATCCCTAACTCCAGCACCCTGCAGATAGTGGTGTTTATACTGTCCCACGTTGGAGACATGCTGCAACTTCCTTAACAAAACGAATTTCCAGATTCATTGTCAAGTACGTAACATGACCGCTTCCCCAATTTAGATGAACACTTCAATCAGTGCTGTTTAAGTCAATGTTTTTATGTCTCAATTCATACTTTTTTAAATAAAACTAGTTTGGGATTCTCTTATTGAAATCATTGCTAAAGAGCATTACAATTCTAGTCTGTCTTCTCACAAATATATTTTTCAATAAATTGGCAGTATTTATGCTTTCCACACTAGATCTGTAATGGACAAACACAGAAATTACTTTGGTTATAAGCACAGGGGTTTAATTTCACTTTCCACTGAAGCATTTCCCACCTCAGATGATGAACTGAAACCTTCGAAGGGGAGGTTTCTGAAGTATTTCAATTTCTGA
Source organism: Acropternis orthonyx (assembly GCA_035583155.1). Classification (NCBI taxonomy): domain Eukaryota; kingdom Metazoa; phylum Chordata; class Aves; order Passeriformes; family Rhinocryptidae; genus Acropternis; species Acropternis orthonyx. The sequence goes on from JAWWEU010000029.1 coordinate 18,213,887, forward strand.
GTGTCCAGACTGGACCAGCCAGAGAGAATTTCTATAGTTGCCTTTCACACCCAAAATGGAGGTTTTGGAAATGCATTCCCCTCATCCCTGTCTAATTTCCCACTGAATTTTGGCCTGATCAAAGAGGGTGAGCTGCTTTCCTCTTTGTACCTTTCTGTTCATTTCTTACTAAGCTGAAGAACAGACCAGTGCATGGTGCCACCTTTCTGAGGGCGAGTTACGGCTTTTAAAGATTTTTCCAGCTTGTGCCATTCTCAATAATCTAAAATAAAGAAAATTTGGGCTGCCCCTGACCTAGTGCAGCTTCGTGTACTTCTGTCTGTAGCGTCATGGCTTTTTACCCCCTTTCTTTCACCTGCAGCCTTTCTGTAATGATCCTCATACCCTCAGATTTCCCTCTGGGTTGCACTTCTCTGTCACCCCTTCTCGCTGCTCTGACTAGTTCAGATCTGTCCTTCCACCCTTACCTTGCTCTCTAAGTGCAGCAGCAGACTGAGGACAGCAAAGCCTGTGAGTTTCACTGTGCTACTGCTTCCCTTGGCTCTGTCCCAGCAGAGGCTGCCTGTGGAAGCATCCCCAGTAGTGGGATATTTTCCCGTGATGCTGCCCTACAGGGAGAGCTGCATTCCCCTTGGGATGAACTTAAACCCCTGAGTCTTCACTGAAATACCTTTTTTTTTCTTTTTAATGACATCCCAATAACTTGCTGAACAGCTGGTTTCATGTAGGCAGAGACTGTTGGTGCAGCTTAAAATTAGTTTTATATTCGATCTGGCGTAAAATGTTGGAGCAATTGTAATTGACATTTTCTTGCCGGGAGGCTCCCTCTCTGCCAGCTGCAAACAGCATTCCAAATTGTGGCAGGAAGTCCGTAGCACCCCGTGGTAGCTGACATCCCATGGCAGCTTTCCAACATGCTTCCTATCCGTTTTGCAGGTGTAGCAATGATGCAAATAGTCAGCTGCCCGTATGTAAAGACAGTCGCTACCACCAAGACCGGTAATTTCCAAACCCATCCTAGTTCGTTTTGTCTGTAAGTTGGCATGGTAGTGAATGTGGTTGTTTCTTTTATTTCTTTATTTGCTTCCCCACTTGAATGACTCTACTTTATTTTCAAAACCAGTATAAATGCAAATAATCATATTTGGCCAGGAAATAACTTCCCAAATAACTGTTAGTGTCAGCTTATTCTGTACCCAAACTCTCGTACAGTTTTCTGTAACCATTGAGTTCTGTAATGACTGTGACTCTCATGCCCATACTTAGTTCCTAGTTTCTTGTGTGGATTTTTGTTTTCCTGCTCCACATGTGCAGTGGCTGGCTGTGCTCGCATGTTGTGTGCGTGTCTGTGCGTCTGAGTGTGAACCTCCATATTTCAATTGTGGGTTTAAGAACAGTCACTCACTGAGAACATGTTATTGCAACGTGTAATGTGTGCTTTTCCATTAGTTAAAACAAGACTTTTTCAGTGTCAAAGGCTCAAATTTATGATCTTGTAGTTCCAGTTCTATCCAATTGGTTGTTCTAGAACTTGTCGTTTGAAATCTGTTCATTATACCCAGTTTGTTGGGATGAGTGGAGAGATAATAGGATAGTGCAGCATTCTGGCTTTCTTATCTTTGGATATTTGCTTGCCATTTTGCTTTAGGATTTCAATCATTTTTTGTTTCAATCAGTGTGCAGTACTAAACAAACCCAACAATCTGATACTATTTCATTCTCATCAGGTTTTATCGAAGGCTCTAAATTAATGCCAGTATTTAAGATTTATCAGAGTTCTACTCTATATTCTGTGTCTCAAATTCAAGCCACTGTTGCCTTTTTGAAGAGCAATAAGAATGTCTCTTACAACAACAGCATAATTAAGCATTGGAGTAGATTTAAAAAATAATAATTTTTTGCTACAGAGATCTCGTAAAGATATTTTAATAGATAGAGCACTTAATTTTGAAATATTAAAGCAAATGTCTAAAAGTTAACAAGCTCTGTGCTCTGCAGAACTACACATTAATTAAAAGCCATCTAATTTGCCTGGGAATGGGCATTACTGATTGCAAAACACAGGAAGGAAATTTGGCAACAACGCCTTGCTTTCCAATTTAACTTTGAAAAACAATTCTTCTGTTAATTTCTGTGGGACGATTATTTGTAAATTAGGTCAGTAGTGCTAGGTGTTGGTGCTTAGGTCCTGCTTGGTCACTTACTGTTCTCTTTTTCGTTTTTTCCCTTTTTCCTTTGCCCAGGAGTCCTGCCAGGCATGGCCCCCCCCATCGTGCCCATGATCCACCCGCAGGTGGCCATCGCCGCCTCCCCGGCCACGCTGGCCGGAGCCACCGCGGTCTCCGAGTGGACGGAGTACAAGACAGCAGATGGAAAGACTTACTACTACAACAACAGGACTTTGGAGTCCACATGGGAAAAACCCCAAGAACTGAAAGAAAAAGGTACTTTTGGTTTTTTTCTTTTTTTTTTTTTTTTTTTTACTGCAGCAGTAGACTGGGAACATTGCTCAGACCATTTGGAGTTGTTTGAAAACGCGAACGGGAATGTTTCTAATCCCTGATCTCCTTTAAAATTATTTTGGAGTTCTGATTGTAGTAAATATCCACCTGAGTTGGTCTTGAGTTTGAAAGTTGCAGTTTCCCACTGTACTCTGAGAGTGTTCAATTCCAGACTTGCACCCAAATCCTGTGCCTTGGGTAAATGCATGCTGCTGTGCCGGTAGAAAGTGAGTGCTTCATGTACACACGTGTTTGAGGAGGTTCCAGTTGCAGATAGAAAGTGAGGGGAAAAGTCACTTTCTCTAAGGGCTGTAAACCAGGAAAAAAATTGAGATTATTGTGCTGAATTTCAGATCTTCAAAATCTCACAGTGGTTTTCAGTGTTGCACTGTTGGTTGATACTTTTATTGGTATTTCAGCGTTCCTGTTGGTACTCTTTAGTCAAATTTTCAACATAATAGCTAGCTCACATTTTTTCATTTTCCAGTCCTAAGTAGATCTTGTTACAGGAGATAACCATGGCTTTATAAGCAGACACTGCAAAGCCTAAGAGGGACAGAAAGTGGTGAGAATACATTGACCACAAGTTTTGGGTTGGTGTTGTGCTTGGAAAACTATACCAAAAAGAGAAATTTGTTGTGGTTCTATACTGGTTCCTTAATACTCAGGAAGAGCCTTATCTTTATTTAGAAAAAATGGAAGAGAAGGTCAAAGAGCCAATTAAAGAACCCTCAGAGGAGCCTTTACCGATGGAGACAGAAGAGGAAGAGCCAAAAGAAGAACCTATAAAAGAACTGATAAAGGAGGTAAAGGACCTTGAACCCACTAGTCAGTCTGGCCACTCTGAGTCCCACATTCCACAGCTGTGGCTGCTTCTCAGCCCAGGCAGGTTGGCAGGAGCTGTGGTTAGTCATTTGAGTTCTTAAATTCCGGAGGGGATTTTGAAAGCCTGACTTGTTGGACACAGACCTTTTTTTTTTTTTTTTTAAATTTTTTTTTTACATAACAGAAAAAGGACATTTAAAAGAAAGATACGTAGCATGTGAGTTAGGAAATTAGTGAGAACATGGGGCAAAAGTTAGCTCATTACGTAGTTGTGGTGTTCTCTCACTGATTTTAAGGTGCTCAGAAAATGAAACCTGTCCTGAATGTTTGAAATATTTAATAGCTTTTTCTCTATTTATTCACTTCATTATTTTGAACAGTTTTACACAAAGCTCACATGTTCTCCATGTGCTGTAACTGCTAAGTTTAGGCTGTTAGGAGCATGTGTCCTAGAAAGTGTGTTCAGTAAACAAAAGTAACTTTTTCCTTGTCAGGCTGAACAGGATAGTTCTTAAGGATGCTAATGGGTGTTTGAATAAAAATTGAAACTTTTATTCTCATTTCTGTGAACTTCAGTGTAGTGTAATAGGCAAAAAGCACATAATTCAGTTACTGGTTTTAGTTACTGTATAATAAATAACTAGGCAGCTGTCATTGCCTGATCCTCTAACTTATTTTTTCCTCGAGGAGCCGAAAGAGGAAGAAATGACAGAGGAAGAGAAGGCAGCTCAGAAGGCCAAGCCAGTTGCCACCACCCCTATTCCAGGCACACCGTGGTAGGTGGCTGCTGCCGTAGGATTGACAGGGCTGGTCCTGGAGCCACCAGGGAGGCTGCTGGGGGGTTAGAACAAGTGATAGTGTGTGAAGAGCCTGTTCTTGGTGTGCTGCTGTCCCAAACAGCTCAGTGTTCCTCCAGCCAGTGCTGCTCACACGGTTCCAGTTCTCCTGGTGCTCAGCACTGGCTGTTGTGCCACTCACTGCCTGCAGTCCCAGAGGGCCCATTGCCAGGATTTCATATCCCAACCCCTTCACCTGCCACCAATTCCTCCTGATGTCATATGAAATACTGGCCAAAAAAATAATCTTGGGCTTCTCTTGCCCTGGGTTTTTTATTAGTGTTTGGTATTTAAAGCTGTCTCCTTTTAAATTGTCTCTGTGGTTCTTTTATCCCATTGCTTACAAAAATCTGGCAGGATCCTGAGGTTGCATTTTCTCATACTTTGTGGGACATTGAAGAGATGAGGTACATTTTATCCAAAAATCTGATTCCACTCTCTAAAATGTTTTTCTAGAGAAGAACTGGGTCTCCTGCAGCTCCTGATAAAAAGCATTTTAAAAATTGCGTTTTCAGTGTCAGATTTCAATTACTGCATTTTCAAATCTGTCAGCAGAGAAAAGCAGCAGTTCAGGGGGTCCCACTTGGGCAGTAAGAATGTCTGGCAGTTGTGCAGTCAGTGTAACCTGGGTGGGGGGGTGTGGCCATTGTGCTTCAGTCCGTAAACATGATAACAGGTACCCTGAGTGAAGACAAGGTAATGTGAGCCCCTCTGTGCCATCCCCAGGTGTGTGGTGTGGACAGGTGATGAGCGTGTGTTCTTCTACAACCCCACCACCCGACTGTCCATGTGGGACCGACCCGACGACCTCATTGGGAGAGCTGATGTGGACAAAATTATTCAAGAACCTCCTCACAAAAAGGGAATGGAAGAAGGAAAAAAACTTAGTAAGAGCAATCTTGTTGCCATCTTAGGAAGCCTGAGTATAACTAAGCACTTATTTTGTGGTGATGTCCAAAGCTTGTAACATTTAAATAAGCGACAGAAATGTAAGGACACACTGAAAATGTGAAATGTAAGAGGCTGGTGGGAATGCAGATTGCAGAGTTCTTTGGGGAAAAAACAACTCGTTGAAGAAAGTAGATACTAACAAGGTTAATTGTTTTGCAAAATGCCAACAGGCTGAAAAACCCCACAGGTTTTACTGACTAAAAAGAGGGAATTTGTTAGGTTTACAAGCAAGAAGCCAGAAAAGATTAATCATAATGTACAAATGGGCTCTCACAGAAGAGGAGTTAACTTAGAGATCATCAGTCCAAGTGGAGTTTGGAAACAGCTGCCAAGAGCAGAGAACATTCAGGGGGCTGCTGAGATTTCTCTCTAGCCTGAATTCTAGTAAATGGTCCTGGGATCATATCTGGGCTTGGTAGCTGGAGGAGAGAGAAGTGCAAGTGGGTTATCAGGGGCTCCAAATGTGCTTCATTAGACTGCTTAGCCTGAGTTGTTTTCCCCTGGAAATAAGAGGTCAATGTTTGTCATTTTTAATCCTGAGTTGGCCACAAGTCCTCTAGTCCTGCCCCCCAAATTCCCATAGTGTTACTCTGAAAGTGACTGGAGAACCAGTGTCTTCCTTCGTGAGAACACCGCTGCTGCACACGTTGTCTTCAGTTTGCAGGTGACTTCACACGAAAATTACAAACTTTTCATCAACGTAAAATCTAAAGTGTTATTGAAATCTGTTACAGTTAGAGAAGAGCATGAAGCTGCAGAGGAAGCAAACGAAGATGAGCCTATTAAAATAAAAAAGCGCAAGTAAGTTTTTGCTTTTTCAATACCAAGCAATCTGTGTAGATAAAATAACTGAAGTTTGTCACCTGAGACGTGTGTGTTGTGTGCAGCAGAGGAGAACAGGAACTGAGAGGGTTGGGGAACACGGTCATCAGCTTTCTGCTGCTCAGCAGCTCAGGTATTTGATATTTCCCTGAGATAGCTGAAACTTATGCAGAGAGGAAATAGCTTCTCTTTTGGAAATAACTGGTATAGGTTGGTGAAACCAAGGAATAATTTGAGTGCAGTTCGTCTTACATAACTTACTTCTGTTGTTCACTAATTTCTGGGCACAAGACCTTGTTGCCAACATATCCAGCCACCGAGATTTTCATAGTGGTTTCTCTATTTTCACTCTGTTATAAAGGTTTAAGAGTTTGGTTTAGGTCTTTTGGTCTGGTTGGCTTTTGTAAGTGATACATGTATGCTGTTTTAAGAGTGGTTTTGCCATGTTGTTCGTGGTCATGTGCTCTTAGGGATAATCATGGAGCTGTTGGCAGTAAGGGGTGGGGATTGTTTGGGATGATGGATGTTTGCTCTTAGTGAACCCAAATCAGCAAACAGCACCCTTGTCCAGAAGACTGTGAGGTGTTCCCAATCTGAACAAACTCCCTTAGTGCCTCATGGCCCTCAACAGGGGATTAGAAAATTAGTGCTCTTGATGTAAACTCTGCTGCAAAACATTTGAATGCAGCCAAAGTGCTGATTGCTGGGAGTCATCTGTTGGCACTGAAGTATCTGGAATATCTTGGCAAGAAAGCATTGCTATCCATGTCTGAGAATGGCTTTCATAGATTGTAAACCTTTGTTTCTGGAGCAGCGGGTGATACCCATCCTGTCCTGTCCTGGTTTGTTTTTTGACCTACAGGGCTGGAATTTTGCTTCTCAAATTACGCTTCACGTTTGTTGTTTTTCAGGAAAGATGATATCAAAGACATCGATTCTGAGAAGGAGGCCGCTATGGAGGCTGAGATTAAAGCTGCTCGAGAGAGAGCCATCGTCCCACTGGAGGCTCGGATGAAGCAGTTCAAGGACATGCTGCTGGAAAGAGGGGTCAGAAACCTCTTTGTGTGTGTGTGAGGAGAGAGAGAGGTTCAGGTCAGAAATCTGTGTGTGTGAGAAGGGAGAGAGGAAGGTTGTTGGGCAGAGGTCTCAGTTCTCAGTGAATTCCAAACCTGTGATGTTTGATGTAAGGAAACAGTCTCATCTGTCCTCTGATCAGTGGATGCTCTTGGTACAAGACTCCAGATTTCAAAGAAATATACAATTACAGCAGAGTTTTGATTTCTAAGTAACTGAAATGAAGCAGGATCAAGAGATATCTTTTTGTTTTTACCAGTTTTTCCCCAAATTAAGTAATTACCTAATTGGAAGCTGCCATTGAAGATAAATGAGACACACGAACTGGATACATCCTTAAAGTTTTTGGAAATGTTCCTACTGAGAAAAGCAGCAACTTCCACTCTAGTCTGTACAGTCTTATCCTTCAGTGGGAGACTTTTTGCTATTAGTTAACTAAATCTGCAATCTACTTGATGCCAATCAATTCTGATAGATAAATTAGGGTATTGGAATAAAAATTTGGGTAGTAACTAAAAAATGTAAGTGGTTCCAATTGCCTGTGGAACACAGCCTCTGAAGGCTTTTCTTCTAGTGTACTTTTTGTTTTTAATGTTACACATCAGTAGTAAAAAAGTGTGCGTTATCATTTGGAAGTTTTCAGAGCGAGTTAGTGTTGAAGCTTTCTATGACAGCCTCTACCATCCATTAGTGATGAAAACTCCAGAATGTTTGTTTCCCTCTTTTTATCAGGTTGTCTTAATGTTTTCAAGCAAAACCATGCAAGTTCTGTATATTTTTTGTATTTGTCTTTTAATTCAAGGTCTCTGCCTTTTCAACATGGGAGAAAGAGCTGCACAAGATAGTGTTTGATCCTCGTTACTTGCTGCTCAACCCAAAAGAAAGAAAACAGGTAAAAAAGTCAAATTCACTCCCCATCCAGGACACAGCTACTACAGGTTTATCTGAATCCTCAGTCTGTTTTTCTTCCTGCAAACCTTCCAGACTAATCAGTGTTGCAAGGGGGTTGTGTCACGATTAGGGTTTGTCTGGAAGTGGAAGAAGCCAGCAGGGGAAAGTGGTGATAGTTGTTTTATTTCCTGTGGTCAGAAGATCTCATATTTTACTACAGTGAAAGTTGTATGTGTACAGGGAACTGCCAAAACCTGAATGAAATGGTGAGAGTTGTCAGTATCTCTTCAAAATATTGGCATAATGAATAATCTAGCTATTTATTTAAGCAGACTAAAGTGCATTTTTATTGTTAAGCAAAATCTCACTTCAGCAGCTTTTCTTCGAGTGGATTTAGGGAGGTGGAAAGCTTCAAGAACACAGGAAGTATCTGAAACATGGGACCCAGGAAAATGTTAACTGGAGTGTGTAAGGAACTTCTTCCCAGGGCTCAGATGATGTGTTAGGTACAGCACCCTGCATGTGCAGCAGCTTGGATCATTTGCATATCGAAATACAAAGAGTCCCCTAACCCTTCTTTCTGCCTCGTCTGTGTTGGTTCTGTGGTGAGAGGAAAGGAAACAGGAGAGAAGGGAAGTAGTGGGATCTTTCCTCCCTCTTATCTAGAGCTGTGTGTCAGGTTTGTGCGTTTGCTGTGGGTGACTGGTGTTTCTGTAGGTGTTTGATCAGTATGTGAAAACCCGAGCAGAGGAAGAGCGCAAGGAGAAGAAAAATAAAATAATGCAGGCCAAGGAGGATTTCAAGAAAATGATGGAAGAAGCAAAGATTAATCCAAGGTAGGAGCTTCTTTGTGGTTTGTGTGCATAAGCTCTATTAGAATGCAGGATGTTGGGTTGTATTGGGTTGCTTAACTGTGTTCAGAATGGGCAAAGAGGAGAAAAATCATCAGATACTGCTGAAATCTTCTTTTCTCTGCTTGTATTCACCTAATCTGTGAAATAATAGAACTTGTGATTTATGATGTTTTACATATTTCTCATGATTTACATATTTATAGTGATCTACATATTTCAAATTGTAGAAATTCCCAGCATGCTGCCTGAATTGTGAGAAAGGCCTCGGGATCCACTACGAGTTTCTTTAATAACCCTGTTTCTTCTTCTCTGAGCAGTATAGGGAGGTTTCTTGGGTTTGGAGGGGGCTGAAGGGATGTTTCTCTGGTTACAAAATATGTTAATGATAATATGATAGAATGTTCTGGTTGCTTTAATATAGCAATGATTACCCACCCCTCAGATTCAGACCCACTGACAGTGATAAGAGTGGGGGGATGACAGTGAATGTACATTTAAGATTTTGTTGCTGACATTGTTTGTTTCACAGCTTCCTCACACAGAGGTCATGAAATAGGTGCTTATATCACCAGATGAGCTCCAAAGCATCCTCTTTCGGCATCTCTTGGCTCATCTGGCGTTAATTCTTTTCCAGTGATATAACAACTCATTTGTTTCACTTCAGCTCAGTTTTTTTCCAGTGACTTGTTTTGGAAATCTGGTTACAAGTCAGTGTTACGTTAACTTTTAAATTGCTTCAAATCTGACTAATAACTCAGTAGTAGGCTGGAAGAATGGAGGCATGGAAATGCTCTAAGAAACAGTTATGTTGGCTTTAGTATTCCCAGCTTCCAGCATATCTCCAGTATGTCATGTTGGGACTGATTATGGGCTGGGGTGGGAAGGAGAGTTCCAGCTAAAATACTGTCTTGTTTAATCTTATCCTTTGTCTTCTGGTTTCAGTGTTTGTCTAAAGATATTGCTGTACTTCTGTGAGTGCCAGACTGGTTTTTTATCATCTATCTCAGTCCAACATGCTCAAGAGTTTGTGTTCCACTTCACTTGAGCAGCTCTTGTTCTTCAATCTAGCTTTACATTCACTTTCTAATCCTTTTGAATAAGCTACCAAATTCTCTTCTTGTTTCAATTTACCCTACAGCAACAGTAGGCTGGATTTTCCAAGTCTAATTATTTCCATGCTGTGATGAAAACATTCCTATGATTATAAGTGTCTCACGTATTCTTGGGGCCAGATTTGCATCAGAGCTTGGAAAAAGCACAGTAGTGATTTTTTTCCGAGGTAAGTGGCAGTACTATACCTACTGCACAGGTTGGAATCTGGCCCTGGAGGTGAGAGAACGGTCAGGGAAACGCTGTTGGGATGATGGGTCGAAAGCCCAGTATTGCTGCCTCTGCCCATAGTGTTTGAAGGGGTTTCAGCTCCTTGTGGTTTAAGCTCAGGCTCTGCACTGTGCACTGAAGGGGGCAGAATTGGTACAGCCAGTGTTCTGTGGGGACTCTTACCAAAGGCTGGTTTGCTTGGTGAACTCTTAGCATGGTTTGGCTGCAAGTGAATGCACCTGAGATTTTTGGTTTCACAGCTGTGAAATACTTGGACAGACTGGTGGCTGAACTGCTAACCCACAGAAAAGAAGAGTTTTGTAGACAACTGAGTTTTTTTTTTTATTTCTTCTCTTTGGTTGCACTGTAGTCTCTCTCTACACCTGCCTGTTCTGCAGGTGGCTGTATCTGAACAAACCAACCCACCCCTGTAAGTCTCTGACAACACCTCTTGTGTGAGTGCTGGCTCCTTTTATAGAGTTCATTGGTTGAGCAGCTCTGTAGTGAGACCATAGGACTTGCCTTTTGGGGTTTTTTAAGTTGTGCTCTGGCATGTATTGAAGCAGAGGAAGTATCTCCCTGCTGAACCTGCCTCCCAGCCCAGACAGCTCTGCCAAATGAGTTCACTTGCCATTTTGTTGCAGAACTACTTTTAGTGAATTTGCAGCCAAGCATGCTAAAGACTCGAGGTTCAAGGCAATTGAAAAGATGAAAGATCGAGAGGCCTTGTTTAATGAGTTTATCACAGCGGCAAGAAAGAAGGAGAAAGAAGACTCGAAGACCAGGGGAGAGAAGGTAAGGGGACTCTTGAGTTCCAGCAGTGTGAGTGGTGTGAGTGAGATGGGACAGAGCCAGTGCTTGGCTTCCCTGAGCCTTCCCTGAGACACGGGCCTGGGCTTTCCTAGAGGTGATACAGGCAAACACTTCAGGGGTGTCCCCCTGGTCTTTCTGAACCATTTCAAGTTTTCGGTTTTACTGGCTTTTAGAGTATCTAGAATTGAATTGTGTTTATTTGTGAAGCTGTTTGCTTAAATAATGACACTTTTTTTCATTTACCCAAGCAAATAACATTATCTTCTTAACTGGAGAAATGCTTGATTCTTATTTTTTTTAATAAGTTCTATTATCCTGAAGCATGAAAAGGGAAAGGAGTCTTGTCCTGTTTGGCTGGAACCCCAGAGTTTGCCATTACTTCTGTGCCCCCTCAGTGGAGCCAGGCAGAACTTGCAATTCGCTGAGCGTTCTCTGGTTAAATTTCAAACTCTTCCCATGTCCTTCCTTTCCATCTCAAAGCAGACACTTAGGGACTTTTTGAGTGAATAGGTTTTATGTATAAACTGCTGCTTATTAGATTTAAAGGTCAGCTATTACAGATTAATGAACTCCCAATGTCACGTGCCTGCGCTGCTGGTGGTGGGGAGCAGCTCTTCCCCCTGGAGAGGGGATGGGGTCACCACAACCTGGGGCCACTCTACTGCCACGTCCCTGTGTGTGTGTGTGAGTGGAGGTCACCTCTGAAAGCTAATCATTTTGGACATTTGGAAGTCTGCAATGTTTATTTTGTAGTACGAAGTTATTGCAGATTTCCCTACCTGGAATGCTTTTGGGAGGGAGAAGTGCTGAGGGACAGGTCAGATTTGGGGACAGTTTCATTCTTCAGGAAGCTTTGCATGTTTTTAAAATCTGGGTGCTCTGATCTAATTCAGTTCTGTACGTAATTTTCACAAAGGTTGCCTTATTTCTGCTGTTTTCCATAAATGATTATGCTTTCAGAGGGGAACTGATGTAGTTCAAAACTAGATTTTGCATACTGCATTTTGATTGTGAATATGGAATTTTAAAGCATTTTTGCAGCTTAATAGTGCAGTTGAAGACTTTAAATATTAGTTCTGTTGTTGCATGACTGTTGTAAAATTGAAAAGTTAACAGAAGAGAGATTGTATTTGTTTGCTTTGAATAATGTTTTTTTTTTCTCCAAAAGCCTTTTGTAACCATTTTATGTATTCTGTTTTATAACAAGTGGATAGACTTTACAGTTATGTGCTGTGCGGCCTGTCAATCAGTTCAGTCTGACAGCTGTCAATCACTGACACGCAAATATTATGGGATTCCCTAGTGAGGAAAGCATTGGTATCTCTGTGTGGTGACTTTAGCCTCCCGCAGTTCCGGTACTTTACATTTTTTTAGTTTTTTTCCTTGTGAAGTGATGAGAGTTGTACCTACAATGTGTTAACTGCCAAAAAAAAAAAAAAAAAAAGACTTCTAAATACACCTGAAATGTTTTCAGCCTTATTTTCCTTTGATTTTGAAAGTGCTTAAAACATAAAAGAAAATTTAAGGCATTTAACCTGAAGCTTTCTCAGTCAGTTGTAAAAGTCCAAAATCTTTACTCAGGGAGGATCAACTCTACAGAAATCTTTAATGTAAGGGTTTTAGATTACATAATGTTTGGTTTTGCCTCATGGAGTTATGGCTCGTGGGGTGGGGATGGAGCAGCCAGTATTTCCAATGGCTGTTTTTTTTCCTCTGCCTAATTTCAGTGAGTAAATCTGATGCCGATGCTTCTCAGATGGCAGAGATGAGGAGTATGGGGTGGCTTGGGGATATCAGGGAAGGGACCGTGGGCAGGTGATGGTGACCAATTTGCTCCTGTGCTGTTCCATGTCCCTGGGATGAGCTGTGCCAGCAGATGAGCCTGACATCCCACTTTACAGACTTACTGGAACGCTGAGCTGCAGCTGCCCTGCAGCCCCATGCTGGTGGCTTTGTCCCCTGTCACCTGCCCCAGGTCCAGAGCTCTCTGTGATACTCGGTCGAGTGAGTCCCTCTGTGCAGGCACATGGAACTCACTATGCAGAGCTGGAATCTGAATGGGTTATCACCTTGGTGAGATGTTTTAGACTCAATTTTTTTGAGACATTTTCTCCTTTTTTAAATTTAAAATGACCTGGCAACACCTGTGCTGTGCACAGGGCACCTGAGCAAAGTGAAAGCTGTGCTTTAGAGCACTGAAGCCTGAGGTGCCCTTGGTTTTTCTGGGGCATGGAATTGGCTGTGTCCTCTTGATCCCCTGCCCAGTCAGGACCTGGAGAGGCCACAGCTGGGTCCTGCCAGTGGCTGCACAGCCAGGCAGGAGCTCCTGAGGGAATGGGGGATGTCACTGGCAGCCACACTGCTGGGCAGGAGCTCCCGGGAGATTGAGGGTTTGCCGCTGGGCAGTTCCCATGGGAGCACCTTCCTGCAGCCTGTGGTGGTGGCCTCTGGGGAGGGTTTGTGTGGCAGCTAGTGCCACAGTGCTCCCAGCAGTGTGGCAGGTGTGCAGTCCTCATCCTGTGGAACACATCCATGCACAGCTGATTTGTGCAGGAGCTTGGAGATACCCTTACCTTAGAGACTTCTGTGGTAACAGCTGGGAACTGTTTGGTTTCTAACAAATATTTAAAATGCCATGGCTTAGAAAGCTTCATATTTCAATACTGCATGCATGTTTTAAGATGTTTTGAAACAACATTCTTAATTTTACAATGAATAAACAGTTTGCTTAGCATTTTGTTGAGCTCCTTTAAGATAAAGCAATAGTGCTGTAGCTGTAGCACAACGTCCCACTGGCGCTAATGGGCTGTTCTCTGATCTCTGCTTTACTGCCTTAGTCTTCTTTGGGATAGTAAAGAAAGAGCCTATAGACCCTTTTATGTTGATTATGTTAATACTTTGAAGAACTAAAATTATTGTTGGGTAAGACTGCAGACTGTTGGTGCTGATCTTCATTCCATTCCTGCATTAGAGGATGGGGATGTGCCAGGTCTCCGGCAAGCCGGAGCCTGCTCTGTCCATCTGCTCCCTTCCCTGAGGAACCTCAGTGTTCTGCAGCTAAACTGCTTCTGCTGGTTTCCATTTTTTAAGGGTTTGAGGAGGGGAGATAAGTAGCAAATAACATATGGCCAGTCCTTCTTCTAGATTTTGGGGTTTTAATTTGTGTGCCATAAAGCCGGGTTTAGTTTGTGTCCCGGCAGGGGGCGGGGGGTGCGGAGGCAGCAGGGTGTGGGGAGCTGTGGAGGCAGAACCCTTCTCCCTGCCTGCAGGGGCCCTTGAGCATTCCCTGGGCCCTGGCGAGCGAGGTGATCCAGCCCCTCGCTTCTGCTTCAGGAGGGGCAGGCTGAACTGCCAAACCAGCCTGCCAGGAACACAGTGGTGACCAAAGACCTAAAGCGCAGCAGGAGCAGGGAGATCATCTACCCCAGAAATCAAGATGTCTAATAAAGACACAGTAGTTGCCCTTAAAACTGCTGGATCTGGGAGTTCAAATGAAAAGGTGTTGCTGGTTGTGTTGAAGTAAAACCTGTCATGATTATCCCCTGCCAGCCCTTGCAATGGCTGTTGTTACGGACAGAGTGCTGACATGCCCTTTCCAATTGACAAAGTAGATTAAAATGTTTCCTTAAGCTTTTATATAGATGTGCATGTCCATCCTAAATATAATTTTATTATATATTTCACTTAATTGTAATGTGGGTAATTCCTTATTGGTTAGATCCATCTTGAGACATTGCTCTTTGTCATCAGATCTAAGCATTCACCTCTGTTCATTGTACACCTGGAGGATGAATCCATAAATACCTGATTTTCTCTAGAGCCCTGTTTCAAGCTGCATGGCTTCTGGAGTACTGTGCAAAGTGCTATCATGCAGCATCAGTAACTTGTAAATTTGATATATATGTAGAAGCCCAAAAATAAGCTTAAATTAGAGTAAAATAATAGAAACTCTATTGTGGATTGTTCTGTAAAGAATAGAGTTCATCTAAGGTGTAGTAGATCACCTTAACGTATTTGCTTTGGCAAAATGTCCCAAGGGACAGTGAATTTGGGCTGCAGTTAATGGCTAAATTCAGAATTTTAGTGATTTCTCTAAATTGCAATGGTATATAATGTTAATGTGCTCCCTCTGATGGAGGTAAGTGGACTCCTTTTTTCATAAGAGCTGTGGGATATCAAAGTGTCTTTCTCAAGTGTTGTCTCTCTGTTTCTGTCTGTACAACAGATCAAAATGGACTTCTTTGAGCTGCTGGCAAACCACCACCTGGACAGTCAGTCTCGCTGGAGCAAAGTGAAGGACAAAGTGGAGACTGACCCGCGGTACAAGGCGGTGGACAGCTCCTCACAGAGGGAGGACCTGTTCAAGCAGTACATCGAGAAAATAGCCAAGGTCAGCAGGGAGCACTGGGAGTGTGGCTGGGGCTGTGCTGTGGGGGCAAACTGATCCGTGCTGAAGAGAATTCCATACCAGAGTTACCATGCTGGTAGCCCAGAAGGGCAGCTTGGGACTTAGAAGTTCGGTCCCTGGTGGGGTGTTTGTGAGACCTGCATGCACACACAAGATATCTGGGAGAATTTATCCCTCAGGGACTCCTGTGAAGCCATTGGTTGTGAAAATGGCTGTAAAACTTCAGAAACTACAGACACCACATTGATTACTTCCTCCTAGGATGGGCTGCGTTTCCTTTGCTGTGATTTTCCCTATCAGCTGAGCTTCCTTCAGGGATGTCTGTTCGTACATAGTTCCTTCACTGCTGCTTGTCTCTTAATCCAATCTTCCTACCTTCCTCTTCCAGGCAGTTAATGGTTATGTAAAACTGGGCCAACAGTGATCACCCTGTCCCCTCTTATACAGAGTTTATTGCTGAACACAACATGCTCCTGGGAATAGTTTTTCTGTGACCAAACTTGTCTCTCCCCCCCATGTAAACCCTGTAATGCTTCAGCACAGCTCTTGAAGCAAAATTTTGTAACCTGTAGATCCCAAATTCGTTTGAAGTGTTTTGTTCCGAGCTGCCTTTAGTTTGATAACCCTTTAGTTGGCTTACCTGTCTAGTGAAAGGTGTTGTTTTTGTTGAGAAAAGTTGGTTCTTGCGTTTCAGAACTTAGATTCTGAGAAGGAGAAGGAGCTGGAGCGACAGGCGCGGATCGAGGCGAGCCTGCGGGAGCGAGAGCGGGAGGTGCAGAAAGCGCGCTCGGAGCAAACCAAGGAGATCGATCGGGAGCGGGAGCAGCACAAGCGGGAAGAGGCCATACAGAACTTCAAAGCACTGCTGTCGGACATGGTGAGGCACAGACAGGCCCCTCAGCTGCTCAGGACAGGCGTTCGGTGCTCCCTGTAAAAGTCTTTTGGCATTTGGAGTTCAGGTTATACAGAGGTGGAATCCCATTGCAGGTGGTTTTGAGAATGCTCAGCCAGGTCAGTGGGGCATCTCCATCTGCTTCAAACTGATGCAGAGGAAATCCCTCTGCCACTGCCTGTTCAGTGTTTGAACTAACAGTTCAGGGGACACCTGAACTGTTCAGGGGCACTTGATACAGTCTTTTCTTAAAGCCGGGGTTTTATCTTTTAGTTTAAGCTTAACTTCAAACAAGAGAAATAATAAAAAAATAAGGATATAAGAATTATCAACCAAATTATGGTTTAAAAATGAATAATCTCTGGCTCAGGTGCGTTCTTCAGATGTGTCCTGGTCTGACACCAGGAGGACCCTGCGCAAAGATCACCGCTGGGAGTCAGGGTCCCTGCTCGAGAGAGAGGAGAAAGAGAAGCTCTTTAACGAACACATCGAGGCACTTACCAAAAAGAAGAGGGAACACTTCAGGCAACTTCTGGATGAAACTTCAGCGGTAAGAGCTGCAAACTGAAAAATCTTTGTAGCCTGTTGGGATTTCTGTTTTTACGTTGCACAGTCTGATTGCTTTTATTTTTGGGGGCCACTTTGCTTCACCCTCTCTTTTCGCCTTCATAACAAAATTTGTGCATTATGTTTCCGTACCTGTTTATCTGGAGTGTTATTTTTGTTGAACATACAGTTCACTTGCATATAAACTTCTAATCAGTGATCTTTTCATCTTTTTATTTCTTCAGAACTGAGTTATTTCGTACACTTCACTATCTGGCTTCTGGCTCTTTCATATAGGCAGGATGTTTGCCTTAGTGACCATCAGTATGATCTTACCCAGTTCATCTGTTTTTATGTTCTCCTGCTTTATCTTGTGCTGCCAAACACAAACTCTTACTCTGCTTGTGCTGTGGGATCCATCCCTGATTCTGTGCACTGGGCTGCTCTTTTTTAGTTCGGTGCCAACTTCAGGCAGCTTTCACTTAACCTGTAATTTTAACCTCACTTTTAATATATTAGTTAATCTAGTTTAGAGGCAAATTTTCTGAAGGTAATTTTTAACAACGCATTTGTATGTATGAATATGTACTAGAAAAAGACACTGGAAAGTAAGTGATATTTGGAGGACCTTGACCTGAAAATGCCATCTCAAAATACGGAAGAAAAGTCAGTATATAAAATGAACTAGTTAAAAATACAAATGTAATAGTATGAGTAATCAAAACCCAACACTTAAATATAGCAGCAATGTTCTCAGTGGACTTGGGAGATATTTAAAGGCTTCAGCAGTAGTAGTGCTTGCATTCTGTATTCTTAGAATCTAATTTTCTTTTAACTGTTTTTGCTTCTTTTGAAAGATAACCTTAACATCAACATGGAAGGAAGTGAAAAAAATCATTAAAGAAGATCCAAGGTGCATTAAATTCTCTTCGAGTGACAGGGTAAGTTGTTTGTGTCGCTCTTGCTGACTTCCAATGTGGGGCAGGGTACAGAGACGTGAGTTGGTGGCTGCTGCAGTGGGTTGTCTCTGTGTGAATGCAGGTGTTAGTAATTACATACAATTTGGAAAAAATTAAAAATGTAAAAGATAAGGAAAAGTATAATTAACATGTAATTATTACTGGTGTTCAGTGTGTTCAGGAAGTACTGGAGCTGCATTCAGTGGTTTCAGTTTATGTTTCACCTTTCAGAAAAAGCAAAGGGAGTTTGAGGAATACATCCGAGACAAGTACATCACCGCCAAAGCCGACTTCCGGACGCTGCTCAAGGAGACCAAATTCATCACCTACAGGTGGGGAGTGTGATGCCAGCCCAGGACTTGGCTTTTATTGTGCTTTGCCATATAAACAGCAGCAAACTGATGTCTGTTTTCTCCTAGCACAAATGGGTGCCCAAGTTACTCAAATGTTTCATGGTGCTTAGTTAATGCAGCACAAGTGTAGGCAAAGAGCCTTTGTTTGCTGTGCCCAGAGCACTGTTACGTGTCCCAACCAAACGTGACAACTTTGTAGCTCAGAAGATGGCCAGGTCCCTGCACCCTTCCCTGCCTGGCCTCTCCATTGACTCTCTGTGCTTCCTTAGGGTGGGGAAGCTTCCCCAAGCCCCCAGCAGCCACCTCAGGAGCAGGAGGGTTCCTGAGGGTTCCCAGCCTACGCTCCAGACGTAATTCTCATGCTTGCTTTCAGATCCAAAAAGCTGATCCAGGAGTCCGATCAGCACCTGAAGGACGTGGAGAAGATCCTGCAGAACGACAAGCGGTACCTGGTGCTGGACTGTGTGCCGGAGGAGCGGCGCAAGCTCATCGTGTCCTACGTGGATGACCTGGACCGGCGCGGGCCGCCCCCGCCCCCCACCGCCTCCGAGCCCACCCGGAGAACCACAAAGTAGTTACGGAATGCTCCTAATCCAAGGGTGTCTGTTAAATCCAAACGCTTGCATGAGCCATCTGTCAGGTTACACACATCCATTGCCTTGAATATATCCAAACATCTGAGGAGCAGAGGCAGGAGCAGCATTTGTGAACATAAAAATGGTCTCTGGGGAGGGAAACAACAACAGAACCCCACGTTAAAGGTATTTATGAGTTAATTGGGGCATGACTGATGAATCCCAAGGTGTGGGGCTGTTTGGTGACTGCGGGTTTAGAGGCGGAGTGTGTGAGGTGTGGATGTTCTGGTACGCAGGGCTTTCCTCTCAGCAGTGTCATACATGTGAGTCTCAAGGGTGATCACACTGTGGTTTGAGCGTGTCCTACGTGTGTGTTACCAGCTGCCTTATGGTTCCTGCAGTCCCTGACTGAGGAGATGACATGCTCTTATAGCTTAAATTATTGATCACTGACAGCCTGCTCTGGAAACACCGGCCCCAGTTCTCTGCTTCCACCCTTGGGAATGGAACTAAATCCATTAAAGCCAGGGTTATTGCTGAGCAGAGAATTGGGGCTCAGAGACCAAAGCCGGTTTGTTCACAGGCTGCTCTGTTCCTGCCCCCAGCCATCAATTAGCAGCAGTCAGGTTGCTCTGCCCAAGTGAAGATCTGTCTAATAACTTTTGCTCAAGGCGGGAAACACTTGGTGCATCCCAGAGGTGACCGAGCAGGCCAGGATGGTTGTACAAACACATTTTTATTTACAATAAAGTGATCTTTACATACTCTGGATTAGACTGTGGATTCCCTCTCTGGGCAATTCTTGTAAACTATACTCCTGTTTTGAATGTTAAACTTGTGTTTCTAAAGTTTAATTTTGAAAATGTTGGGATTGTTCAGTTTATGTATTTGAACTACAATAAACCAACCCTTTTTATATATGGATTGTACAGGCCTAATCCCGATTTGTGTTGAATTTTGTTGGACTTGTGAATTTATGAGTAAAGCAAACAACTGAAGTGATACCACCTACATTCTTGGCTGTGTTTGGCAGAACAGGGCCCATGGCACTGAGCAGTGTGGGGTCAGTGTGTGGGCAAGGGGAGTGAGCAGAATGATACTCTCATTTAGTTCTTTCATCTGTTGTGTAGATGTGAGCTGGCAGGGCTGGTAGAGCCAGAGTTTCTTTCTGCTGCCTCTGTGTTTGACATGGATCTCTTCCCTTGGCTGAAGGCTGGGAAAGGAGTCCCTTTTCCCCTGACAAAGTGGCTTTTGTTTTGCCAGCAGTTGGTGTTGTTGGCCACGGGTGGGTCTTGCAGACTGAGCATCAAGGGAGAAGGGTTGTTCACAAAGGTTGGAACAGCCTTGGAGGGATTTGTGCTGCTGACAGCAGAATGTGATGCTTGGAATGAGAGCATATGCCCTGAATTCAGAGCACCACTCCCCTCTCAGTGGCTGCCCCTTCCATTGGTGTGGGGGTATCCAAACCAGTGCATTGGGTGATGCCTTTGCTGGGAATGGGTGTGGACTAATGAGAACAGTAGTGTGAGAGCCTGCGGGAGGTGTAGCTCCCACCTGGGAAAGTACAACCCTGAGGCTGCAGGGTGGGGGGAGCCCTGTCTGGGTGTGGGGCAGTCCTGTCACCCTGTGTGACAACCGGGTCAGCTCATTCTGGGGCTCAGCTGCCAGCACAGAGCCCTCTGACTCAGGGGGCCCCCCTGCCATCCCCACACTCCATTGTGGTTTATCCGTCCCTGCCAGCCAGTGCGGTGCCCTCATGTGTCCTCAGGTGCCTCTGAACAACGATCCTGTGGCCATGGTCGTGTCTGGGACATGGAAGGTGCCCAGACAGAGCAGAGTGATGTGCTGGGAGTTGTGGCCCTGCACCCACTCCCCCACTCTGCCCGTCAATGGATTCCCTCTTGCTCAGTGTGGCCCAGCAGGAAGCCATGTGTTTCTTACCGCTGTTTTAGACTATGGTTAACTTGTTCATTAAGTGAATAAGATGGCTATTAATTTTAATTGATCTGGTTTATGGAGACCAGATGTTCATTAACATTTATTTAGCTGCTTATTCTGTTGATAAAACAATCATGCCCACAGGCTGGGCTCTGGGGCAGGGAGTGCTGCTTCTGGAGGACATGCAGGTCATGTGTGACACCACGGAGCTGGTCACCCCTGGCAGCCTCTTGGGCAGGGTCCCCTGTGTCCCCAGAGGCAGGGACAGCCTGTGGGAACCTCATCCAAAGAGAAGGTTGGGTTTAAAGGATGCTGACAACTTTCCTAGCACCATTCCCATCACAACTCAGCAGCTCCCCTGCTTGGCACTGCCCTTGGGCTACTGCTGTGGCCAAGCACTCAGAGGAGGCAGAGGTTAAATCCAAGCAAGCTTGAGAAGGGAAAGAAACTCCACTTTTGAAAAGCTGGACTCATTTCTGCCTTGTGGAGCAACGAGGCTCAGCAACCCAGGACACGCCATGCCCCCCGGAGCAGAGCCAGGGCTGGATCTCCTGCTATTTCAGTTGATGAAGGGCTGCAGTAATGTGGAGGTAAATGAGTATGAGAGGAACATGTCACTGACAGCACAGTCCGTGCCCTGCAGCTGCTAATTAAGGGCTGCTGTTTAAATTCATCACCAGGAACAGCCCAGAATTAGGACAGGGACTGGGGAGGGGGGGGCACCAGCAGATCCTTGCAGGGCTACTGAGGTTCATCCTGCTGCAGCAGAGGAGATCCAGGTGCTCCCACTCCCCACATTCCATGTTACAGGGCCCACACCCTCAGAGGGACCCAGTATCTCAGGGACCCCCCAGCCAACCCTCATCAGCACAGTCCTGGCAGCCGCCCTAAGAGGAGCAGCCCTTGGACACCACAGATCCACCACCCACCCCGCACCAGAGGCACAACAGGCACCAACTCCACACAGACACATTTGGGACAACTTTACTTCTGACACCGCAGCGCAGGCTTTCCTTACAGAACCAAAAAAGAGCATTTTCTTAAAAAATGGTTCATTTACTCTTGCTGTTTTATCATTTAATTTTTTTAAAAAAAAGTTACTCCTGAAAGCCATCCCTCAGAATAAATCCGTAAGCCAGTGCACTTTGTTTTTTCCCTTGGGATGGCTCCTCCGAAGGTGGTGCGTGGGGCCGGGGTGTCCCAGCAGCTCCGTGCCCAGCTCCTGGTTTTCCACGCAGTCCATGCGTGCCGTGGGTGTGCAGCAGTTCCTCTCCCTGGCTGGGACACACCGCTGTCCTCTCAGAGAGCTGTCCCAGGAGGCACCCGGCCCTCGGTGAGTCGTGTCCCGGTCCCTCCAGGGAGCAGGTCCTGGGGATGCCCATTGCCCCCGCAGGAGGGATGGCAGCGGGGTCACCCTTGTGGAGCCACCGCCAAAATGATGGTGTTGGATTTCTGTAATTGACTTCATTTATTCATTTGCCTCTCGCTGCAGGAGCAGTTTTCAGATTTATGGAAAATCCAGTAATTGTTTTTTTTTTTTTTAATTGAAGAGTTGCTCAAGTAAAAGAAGGACCTGACCAATCTGTAAAGTAGAGAGAGGCAGCCTCGCCATGCAAAGAGAAAGTTACTGGTTTTATTATTATTATCATTGTTATTATAATGTAGGACCGCAGACAGCCTCTCTCTGACACAGTCAGGGGCTAATAGCAGTATATGGTTGGATTCTTCTTTAGAAGGTCATAAATTAGCAACTTATACTTTCTGTTTTAAAAAAATTGAATAAATAAATAAATTAATTAAAAAAGAAAGAGAGAGAGAGAGAGAGTCAGTCAAGACATGCAAGAGCTCACAAGAGAATGAGGAAAATGACCAAAGCAAAGCCCAGAACTTCAGCAGAGCCCAGGGTTGGTTTGGTTTGCGATCAATGCAGATCGGAAGCATTGTTTATAAAGGTATTTTATATACCAAAGAAGGCACCACAGTATCTACAAAGCCAAATCCTCAGGAGGGTTCTGGGGGCAGGGGGGCAGCCTGTCTGGAGCAGACACATCTCGGGGTGAAGCAAACTCCCCCCCTTAAGCTCGTCCATTGCAAAACTGAACTTTTCCATTTTACGTTTGGTTTTGCTGTCTCTGTTGTCAGAACACAAAATAATTGTAATAAAGAGACAAATGTGGAAAATGGCAAAGGGAGGTGACGTTCCAATCTTCAACTCAACAGGTGGAATATATCTGGGATCAAGTTTGAAGCCATTGGAGCGGGATCATTGTCACCAGAGCTGCCAAGGGGCCATGGTGTGTTACCCCCAGCTGACAGCACCCCCTGCATCACCCCCTTGGCCATCAGTGGAGGGTCACTGCCACGCCACCACCACCTGGGGACATGGGACAGCTGGGCCTGACACCCCCCCCACTGCCCCCACCACGTCTCAGCTCTTCCTGTGTAAATCTGGTGTCCTGGGGGTGCCCCCCGTGGCCCTGGGCCGGGGTGTCCCAGTGCTCCTCTGCACAACCGCAATCTGCAGAGCAGGAACTGAACAAAGAACAGGAAGGAAAGGAAGGGAAAAAAAATAGAGAAAGAAAGAAAAGAAACAGTTGAAATCATGTGTTTACTGGTATCAGTACGTGAGACTCCTAAAGAACACCTGGTCCTCCTAGTTAACCTTGTCCTGGAATATGTACAGGTTGTTCGTGGCTGCCACGGCGATGATGTTCTCGGAGGGGTGCCAAGCTGTGTGCAGGATTTTTTTGCTAAAGTCCAGACTGTCCACGCTGATCTCGTCTTTCCTGCGCTTGCCGCCCACGCAGACCTTGCGGGGCTTGAGGATGGCGCGGGGCTTGCTGTTCTCCCGCGACGCCTCCAGCGTCACGTCGCGCTTGGTGTTGCGGTCGAACATGCGGAAGAAGTTGTTGTAGGAGCCGGTCATGATGACACTGTGAGGGGGAAGGACAGATGATTTTCACAGCTTTTTCAGGGGCAAACTGCTGGTGGTCGGAGGCAGACTGAACTTCAGAGGCATAATGAGATTTGGTGAGAGCTGGAATCTGGCTCAGGTTCAGCTGTGTCTCGTCAGCTCGCTTTGATGGCTCAGACAAAGAATCTGTCAGCCCTGCCAGGTCAGCCAGCCTCACACGTTTCCTGCAGCCTGGCTTGGTGTGAGTCACACCTGGATACTCCTCATCCCCAGAGATTTTGGCTATCTGGAGCTAAACCTATCACCACCCTCCTCCAGCTGTGGGAGACGAAATTGATCCCATCCAGGAGCAAGTAGAACCCTCAGACAACCCCAGCAGCACTTGCAGACAGGCTGCAGGTACAGATGGTCCCTGATGCACCTCTCTAGACCCCCACCCAGCCCAAGGCCAGGGAAGGGGATGCCAGGGGCTGTTGAACCACTCAGGCCACCCCAAAGCAAGCATCCCTGGGCTGGTCACAGCCCTGCTGCCACATGCTCACCTGTCGGACCCGTTCCAGACGCACTCGAACTTGTCAAAGATGCAGTCGTTCTCGTAGAGCGAGCAGAGCTTGCTCCGCAGGTAATCATGGACCTGCCAATGGAAGGGAGGACAGGATGAGCCCCCACACTGACCAGCACAGCCCAGTAACTGGCAGATCCAGCCCTGCCCTCACTGGGGGCTGATGGACATACATGTTGCCAGCATCTGAGTTTCTGCTCCTCACCCACCCCCAGCCTGGGGATGTGATGACAGCCCACCAGGCCACTCAAGTCCGCATTTAACAACTCTTCATTTGTTTTCCACCATCTAAAGGCACGAAGTTCCCACCTGTCAGGTGTATACCCACTGCTCCTGCCGCCGGCCCAGAGCATAGCTCAGGAAAGAGCTCAGTAGGTGCCCGACTGCTGCAGGTGCCTGGCCATGCCACACTCACCTGGTAGGTCTCGATGGGCCGGTTCTCCATGTTCAAGTCCCACACCTTGACAGTGAGGTAGTCCCTGGTCATGATGTACCTCCCACTGTGGCTGAATTTGACATCGGAGATTGAGGAGATGATCTCAGAAAAAAACGACCGGTTACTCGGGTCTTCAGGCTCCTCAAAAACTGTGGAAGAGGAAAGGACAAGCCCTGGCATCAGCCAAGGCAGGAGCTCCCAGATCTCAGGCCAGTGACCAGGAAGCTCCAGGGAGGGAAGTGGGCACACCCCTGGAGCTACACTGGCAGGATCATCAGAGAACTATCCATGGACAGCCCAGGAGCCTGGGTGCCTGGCACAGCACCTCTGCTCTCCAGGTAGGCAGCATAACTGACAACAGTGTAAATATTTTATAGCCACTGCAACCTACAGATTTGATCTGATCAGTCTCTGAATAAATAAAGACTATTCAATAAAGTTCCAAATTAAATACATTTACAAATCTGATTTCAAAGTAACATCAGCTGAGGCTTTAAAAAAAACCATCACAGAGACATGTCAAGAGATGCTGCTGGATGTGGGGATCTGTCCAGCCTCCTCCTTCCAGCTCGCCAGCACAGCACTGAAGAATACTGCTGGGAACATGGAGAAGCTCCCACCACTTCACTTTCCTGCCGGAGGAAAATCCAGTTGCACATTTGTCCAACCCTCATCCTGAGGCTCCATGTTGAACCCTCTGTTGTGGCAGCTGTTGGCTCTGACCGTGCCCAGAGCAGGGAGGTGCCAGCAGCCAGCCCCAAGGCCCCATGCCCTGCACAAAGCCATACCCAGCACCCTCATCTGCTCGGGTTTATCACCCCCTTGATGAGCCCTGGGCCTCCAGTATGGTGGGGAAAATGCCTGAAGTGCCAATATAAATGATCTCTACATTGCAGAAATGGCACTGCCCACAGCAGGACCCAGTGCTGGGGCCCTTCATCACCAGTGGAAACCTGGAGGCTTTTTAAATAAGCAAAGCAATAAAAACAACAGAAAATAAAGATCTGAGGCAGCTGGGGAGCAGCTGAACCCAGGACTTGTCTCTGCTGCAATCATCCTGCATTTGCTCACAATGGATCAGTGAGGGTTTTTTTAATGGCTGTGTCCCTTCCACCATGGAAGCCTGGATGTGAGTGCAGGACCCAGCCCCAGCACAGTATCCAGCCTTGCACCAAGCCGAGCACAGGATCCAGCCCCATCACATCCCAGTGCAGGATCCAGCCCTGTACATGATCCAGCAGAGAGGAGCTGTCAACTTCTTAAAATCCAAAGCAGCCAAGGGGTGGAGCCTGGCCTGGGTTACCAGCGTTTTCCCTGTGCCAGCGTCCTTGCGAGGGCCCTGGAACTGGAAGCCTCTGGCACTGGCAGCAGGGCCAAGGCCACTGGCTCTGCCATGGGATGTACAGACCCTCACCAGTCCTGGCAATGGCAGCAGGAGAGGCTCTGTTGGGACTGGGGTCCCAGTACAGAGGTGGTGCCATGACCGGGGTCCCAGCACACACACAGGCAATGCCAGGGGTCTCAGCACACACACACACACACACAGCAGTGATGCCAGGATGGGGGTCCCAGCACAGAGGTGGTGCTGCCCAGTTCCTGGGCAGGTCTGTGAACCAAAGCTCATGGTCAGGCAGGACAGGCGCTTGGAGCAGCTATTTTTGCTCAGGGCTGAAGGCTTTTCCGTGGCTTTGCTGCTGCTGCAGAAGCAGATCTGGGCTGTTGAGCTCATGGAAAGGATTTCTGAACACTAATTCTCTCTTACACAACGAACCTATTTTCCCTGCCTGCTCCCTCTGCCAGCCCTCCCTCCTCCCCCAGCAGCCTTCCCAGCCCCTTCTCCACGGGGACCTGACCAAACCCCAAGACGGCCCCGAAGGGCTGCATGGCCCATGGGGCGATCCTGCTCCTTTGGGGGACTGAGGGCCTTTCCACCCTGTGCCTGGGCAGCAGCAGCAATGCCAAGTCTGGCTGGGGCTCCCCCAAAGGCAGCAGTGCCAGCCCATGGACAGGGAGGAGGGATTGTTGTAGGGACACTCCTGCAGTGCTGGAGGGTGAAGCTGCAGCTGTCAGTTACCTGATCACAGCAGCTCCTAACTTCTACCCAAAACTGAAGCTGCTTTCAGCAAAGAAGGACCGTCCAGCAGCGCTGCAGCAGCTCAGTCATCAGAACAAGGGTGAAATGGAGCTCATTCCAAGGGAAGAGGTTGTTCCTTGAGCCTGCATTTCAGGAGCTTGGCAGGTACAACCACAGGTGGCTCCTTAAAAAACAAGTGGAAAACCTAATACCTTCTGCTACAAGGAAATAACTGCAGAACTGCCAGTGGGGCTGTTCCTCACTTTCCCATATCCTTTCCAAAAAAGGATTGCTTTAGTTAGCATTATCACATGCTTCTGGAGTCCCAGTCTCCCCTCTGGCTTCTCATGGTGCTTTGGATAATGCACAGGATTCCCACGTGCCTGGTGAGCCAGAACAGGTATCCCCTCACAGGGCCACTGCCCCTCTGAGTGCAGGACATGGTTTTTCACAGCGTCCCCACAGAGCAAGCATTCCTATCAGCTCCTCACATCCCCACGGAGAGGGCATTCCTATCAAGGCTGCTGTTCCCCCGGGCCAGATCGACACCAGGGCTAACAGAGATGTCACAGATTGCAGGTGCTTCAAATAATGTGAGCAAACAAACCTTAATAAGAGAAGCACCAAGTCAGAGCTGCCCCAAGCAGCGACTGCACCATCTACATAAACCTGACGGGATGCGCAGAGCAGTTTTATTAAATATTGACAGTTATTAAACGTCTCCGTTGGAAGATTCACTCCAAAAGCCAATGCTGCTTTTCATTTTGAACTTTGATGAACTGTCTCAATTTCGACTCCCACATCTGCTGAACTGCAATTGACTGCAGCTGATGCTTCGGAGCGATGGAGGGGAATCAATCAGGAGATGTCACGGGAGAGGTCACACTGAGCAGGATGCACCGTGGCTGGTGCATCGCCGAGGGCTGGTGGGACCAGACAGTCCCCAAACAAAGGGAACTGCTGGGGGCTTGTGCTGCTGAAGTGTCAGGAAAATGAATTTTGTTTGTTCCCTAACTGTATTTTCAGCTGGGAGCCATTGCTGTCAGACTGTGAGACATGGCTGGGAAATGCAGGGAAAGACCAGGTGTGTTTTTCCTCAGGGCTTGGGAGAACTGCCATTCGGTAGTTACCAAACTCCCACCAGCGATGTGAGCTTTCCTATGTCCACTTTACTCCAGGTTAATAACAGGCATCAGACTGTAACTGTGGCTCAGGAGCTCAGAAGCAGCAGCTGAGGTGTAATTCCCCACCACCCCAGGAGACTTAAACCCAAACAGAGCCAGGGGTTTGCTGGAGGCAGGTTGTTAGCAGGGGGCTGCAGTCAGCTGCACCCAGTTTGTGCATCTTGTTCTTGTAACGTGATCACACACTGAATACTGAAAGTCTCCTTAGTTTCCCATGGGATACCGGCCACTTTCTGAAGCAAACACGTACAAGAAGAGGACACACAGGGGTTTGGCTGCCCAGGGACGCAGCACAGTGGCTCAGGGCTCTGCCACACCTCATTGTCTCTAAGGCAGGTACCAAACCTCTTCAGTCTGTCCCAGCTCTGTGTCTGATTTACCACACTGTGCCCAGCATGGGACTGCCTTCCAGGGGCTGCCAGGGCATGCTGAGCAGCAGCAGGTATTTGCCTGCCCACCCATGAATGCCACAGGTGTTGGTGCCAGTGCTCTACTGAGCAGTTGCTGACAAGGAGAATATTCCCAGTAAGCACCACTTTGCCCCATGCAGTCTGAGCTGGGACTGGCTATGCGGGATGGCACAGCTCATCCATCCCCACAGGCCCCACTTTCTCCAAATTTTAAGGGGGTTTTTCTGCCCCTCCTGACTCCTGTGGCATCAACCACAGCTGACAAGAAGACCCGGGACTGTTTGGACAAACAACCTGAAGGAACGCAGCACTGCCTGTCCCTGGCACTGACAGTTCAGTAGTCACCGTGCACTGACATTCCCATGACCCCTTGGACCCGAAACATCACCGTTGTGGTTTTAACCTGCTCCCCAAAAGGTGTGGGGGGCAGGACACAGGGGAACCTGTTCCTTTGGGGACAGGCAAGGGTGCATGAGGGTGGGTGGCCACAGGGACTGGAGCCTGGCACACCACGGGGAGAAGGAGACAAGGTGGTAGGGCACACCCAAGCCCAGGTGGGTCTCCACACTCCCTTTTTTTGTGCTCTTTTAACCCAAGGGGCCCCGTGGGCGCCACACTCACACTTGGCGTGGCGGTCGCAGAGGGCGGCGGTGCGCATGTCACACAGCCGGATGGTGCCTTTGCTGCTGCTGTACACGAAGGTGTTGCAGTGGTGCGGGTGGAACTCGGCGGCTGTGATCACCTCCGTCAGCTCCTCCATGTTGGCTGGCTTGATGTCCACGATGTCTGGCAGGGCGAGTAGTCAAGGAGCCCACACGGCCCAGCCCAAATCCCACTCCCCGCCGTGGGGTCTCCTCCTGCCCCCACTCCTGCTGATGGCTCTGGGCACAGGAGCTTCCCCTCACTCCAGGTAAACCGGGTGTTTCCAGGGGAAAGCACCATCCTGGGGTAAAACCGCAGCACAGAGCAGGCCAGCCCACACCAGTGTGGGGGAAAGCCAACATCCAACACATTTTCTGTTCAGCCGGGAACCCCAGCTCTGGCACCGCAGCCAGGAGAGCCTCTGCAGGGCTAGAGACCTGACCTGCCCATCTGCCCCAGGCCAGAGTAAACATCTTTTATTGCAGCATCAGGGCACAAAACCCAGGGCACACCAACCGACAGAAAATCCCCTCTAAGTCCCTCAGGCCATCTGAACTCCTTGAGGTTTGACTCAGATTTAGTACTCCTCATTCTCATCCTTGAAAAACAGCAGACACTGCAGCTCTACTTTCCCACACCCACTCTGAGCTCCCACAGCCACACGCGTGTGACTGCTGAAATCCTCTCCAGCTGCCTAAACCATGCCCCAGGGACTTCTCGGCAGGAAACACCATATAAATATCACTGATGATTAGTGCCCCGTGTTATTATTTCCGATGCGGTTGTTACAAGGGTGACTGGCATGACCTCATTTGTGTGGCGGTGACTGGCAGCCTGTCACCTGCTGCAGGGTATAACAGGGACCACACCATTAGCGTTTCTGTCTTCCCCAAGGCATCTGTCTCCTCCATCACCTGTGGGTCCCCTTCCCTCTGCCCACCCCACCAGACCCTGCAGGCAAATTCAGAAACATGTCACCCCCATGGCGTGTGACAGCAGCAGTGGCGCCGTCGCCAGCTGAGCCCTGCGCCGTGGATGGACCGGCTTGGTGTGATGGCTGGATGTGCTCGCCAGACGCAGGCCAGCACCCCACCAGCAGCACAGGCAGGGATGAGAGGGCAGTGCCTTGGCAATGACACCCAAGACTCGAGACCTTCAGCCTCTCTGCAGTCGGGTGCATGATGGGCAGCACTGTTTCATCCCCCTGAGCCCCTGCCAGCCTTGCCAGAGGGTGAAGCTCCTGTACCGAGGCACTGCGACCAGGTGCAGCACCAAGCAAGCCACTGTGCTGCCCAGTCACCATCCAGAGCCATCCCCCAGGGCCATGTGCACTAAAGGATACTAAAACTTTGATTTGTGATTTCAAAATTCCACAGGTTTATCCTCAGGTCGTCTGCTGACATGTAGGTCTCGTAGTCGCTGTTGACGGAGATGGAGTTGATGTGGTAGGTGTGTGCATTGGCAAACACCCTCCGGGGTGTGGCCTCCACCATCAGGTCCATGGGCCGGAGCACGGGGACCTGCAGGATGGGGAGCAGAGCATCAGCACCAAGAGACAGCATCCAGCCTTACTCCCCAGTCCACTCCAGCACCTGACACGTGGGGACACACCCACGGTGTCCCACAGAACTCTGGCTGCCAGTGCTCCATCCCACCTGCCTGACAGGCTCACTCCAGGAAAACCTATCGCCTTCCCAAGTGTATGACAGAAGGACAAGCAGAACCAAAAGCCTTCTGATTTTGAGACAGGCTCCAGGACGGTTAGGGCACAGTGAAGCAGTGAGAGCCCAGTGAACCAGGCTCTGATCTTGCTGCAGCCACTGCTCCAGCTCTGAAACAAAAAAAAACAATCAAAAAACCACTTCTGCCTTGTTTTGTCACCATTAGCTGGGATCTGTTTCTGGATCATTCCTGGAGCATTTCTAACAGAAATACATTTATTGAGAGAGCCAGGTCAGCAAAATTTTTCTTTTAACCTTTTTGCATTTGCCTCACAGAGAACTGACAGAGGTAAGAGATGAGAAGAGACAGAGCAAGGGATACACAGGCAAGGGCAGAGGGAAGGACCACGGACAGAGCTGCATTTAGATGAATCAGCACAACCCAGAGGGGATGGGGAGATGCAGTAGGGACTGTGTGTGCAAGAAACAGGGTCAGTAATAACTTTGGACACAACACTCTGAAGGAAACTTAATACACCAGGACTGTGTCAGTCTGTGCTCCCACTCGCCAGTGAGCTGTTCCCTCCAGCTACTTCATTACTTTTATTATCTGTGTGCTGCCTGAAGAGATTTCCCATGGCTGCAGAGGTGGGGATGGGAGTGACAGCCAGCTCGAGTGACACGAGAGCACTGGCGCTGCCAGCTCAGAGCCTCAGCCTAATGTGACGAGCCTGCCTGCTAATTCCACCTGACAGAGCCAATGATGCATCGTTTGCGCTGACGGACTCTGCTCAGCCAGCTGGGGATGGGGGACAGCGGCTCCGGGACCGCAGGGACCGGCTGTCACTCCGACCGCCGGGAACACGATGGCTGTGCAAAGAGAAGGGTTCAGTGGCTCACCGGGCCTGGCCGGGCATGGAAACAAGCACAGGGAAGGTTTGGGCAGGGGATTCTGCTCAGGGAGATGACGGTGCAACCCTGGGCTGGTCCCCCTCCCCAGTATGGGCAATCCAGCGCTGATCCCAGCACCATGGGCGCCTGCAGCTCCCGGTGACCCAGCAAATCCTACATGGCAGCCACTCTCAACCACGGTGGTAAGACAAACTCTTCAGCCAAGCACATTCTCCACATGTTACTTCAGAGCCAAATCCTGGGGAGACTTTTTTTTGTCTGGGACTTGGCACACCCCCAGATAAAACCCCACAAGAGTGACAAATCTGGTCATCCGTGAGTGGTTTGTTAAGGCAGGGACTTTTATCTGCTACAGTGGGAAGAATCTGCACTGAAATATGGAAACCAGCACGCCCACGTGCTGCGAGCTTTTGCTTAAGGGTATCAGCAATGAGGATTTAACCCTGAAAGCACTGACAGTCTGAGGCAGGAGCAGTCAGGAATGTGGCAGGAGCACACACTGGTTTGGGAAGCTCATCCCCCAGCACTGGCATCCTGCAGGGAACCCTGGCTCAGGAGGGATGAGGGGAGCAGCTGCCCAGCCCTCAGCTGCAGCAGAGAGGGAACATCAACAAATGGGGCAATGTGACAGCAACTGGAACTGGGTCCTGTGGTTTTTTGATGCAGGCACACGCCAAGTCAGTGTCTGCCCAACCCACCCGACTCCATCAGCAGTGCCATGGCAATCCTCAACAGCAGAGACCTCCTCATGCATCCCTGCTCCAGCTCCAAAGCCCACCTCAGGGCAGGCTCTGGTGTCACACACACCCATTATTAAAGGGTAATTCAGTGTAACAAAGCGCATCAAGTACACAGAAAGACTGTCAAATAAAATAAAGCACTAATAAATTCAATTACTTTCTGTTTTCAGGAAGGGGGCAAATACCAGTCATTTTTCATTTAAAACAAAATATGTCTTAATTTTCCTTCCTGCCTTTAGCAGACACCCTCTGCAGAAGAGACATCCTACTCACTCCAAGTACACATGACACTTGATTCCTCTCCCCATGTCTGGTGAAGGCTTTCCCTGTCCTCAGTTAATGAGACACTAAGCCTCCCTTGAGCTGTAAAACTCATTTTCTCAGCAGCTGGGGTGGAGGGAGCCAGTGTGCCCCACACCCTTCCCACCACTGCTACTGTGCATTCTGACACCTCCAGCCCTGAGCAAAGGATCACAGTGCTGGGGATGTGGTGTCAGTAATTGCCCCCGGTCCCATCAGGCTTCCCCTTTCATTGTCTGTCATGTCGACTGTCACCAAATGCTCCCCGTGGAGCAGCTCCGCGTGGCCGAGCTCTCCGTGTCATTCACAGCGCTGTGATGGACGCGGCCTGTGGAGCCACAGAGATGCAGTGTTATTCAGCAACGCCTCATCCTCTGCCCAGAGGTGCCACGTGGCAGCAGCCTTAGCAAAACACAGGTCAATATACAGGGGAAAAGATAAAGGGCTCAGCTCCTAGGACAATGGAGTCACAAACCTCCCAAAGCCCATGGTCAGTGTGTGCCAGGTTTGAGATGCCCTACACTGGGGGGGTCAGGCAGGGACATGGAACTCCCACACGGCCCACAGTGGGATGGGACCTGCACACAAAGGGAAAGCAGTGCCAGGAATCCTCATGGGACACACCAGAGGCCAGGAATTCCCAAAGGGTATGATATTGACATGACTCATTGCAGTGAGAACACCTACCCATTTCTGTGCAGTGGAGAGGGGGAGTTTGTTGCTGGTTACCTCCATAGAAACCCTCTCTGCCCAATGGACCACACTGGACTTACACAGAGATCCCAACCAAGGATGAGTCAGAGCAGTGGCCTAAAAAAAATCCCAGTAAATAATCCACTGGGTGTCTACCCAATCCCCACCTTGCCAAGGTGACCGAGCCTTGGCACCAGCTTCAGCTGTGTCTCTGTGGTTACCTGCCAGGTGCAGTGGGACCAGATGCAGGCAGTTCCCCCTGTGACCACTGACAGGCACAGCCACACTCGCCTTGACCAGCCGTGCTGTGAACCGGCGGATGGGGAGAGCTTTCCTCGCTCCTGTGCTTGCAGCAGGACACACATCCCTCTCTGGTGAGAGCTGAGGGTGGCAGTGCCAAGCCACATCAGCAGTGGTGCTGGATCAGCACAGTGGCAGTGCCAAGCCAGCACAGTGGCAGTGCCAAGCCAACACGGTGGCAGTGCCAAGCCAGCACGGTGGCGGTGCCAGATCAGCACAGTGGCAGTGCTGGATCAGCACAGCAGTGATGCTGGGCCAGCACAAGGGGCATCTGCACAGCCCCACCCTCCCAGCCCACCCCCCTGCTCTGCGGTGTCCAGATTGCTCCACAGCCTCGTGCACGATTTGGACAAGTGGGATTAGTCAAACTGAAGCCTGGATTGACCCCAGCCTTGGGTCTGCAAGAAGGGAACTGTAATCCTGTTCCTGGCAAATTAGGGAGCAGAGCGAGAGCTCAGGGATAAATCCAGTGAGTTTTCCACCCACCCCAGCAGCTGAGCTCCACCAGCAGCTGAGCTCCTCTAGGCACACTCCCCATTCATTTTATATCTACATAAGGCACATTCTGTGACTGCCCAATGTCACCTCCAGATTAATAGTTTGCAGACGAAATGAGCATCAAACACTATTTTCATGGCAGACTGACAATTTCACGCTCCTCAGGATTTTGTCACACTGGACCTGCCCCATGATATGTGAAAGGGACCTTCCTGCAGGAGGACAAAGCCTCTGCCTCGCTGCTCATCCACACAGCTGATGGAGCTGCTGGTTCCATCTCTTGTCCTCAGATATGTCTCTCACTGCCCAGCACTGCGCTCACACCACTCCTGCTATCTGTCCCAGAGCCTGTTCTCAGACAGTGGACAAAATACAGGCACAGACTAAAGGCCCACCTGAGTCTGCAGAAACCTCAGAGAACAAACAGAACATTTTTCTTATCTGAAATTAAACCCCTGAACTCCTCATGCTACTCCCATCAGAACTGCATTCCCCTTAAAGAAGTGATGATTTGAAAAATGTTTTTTAACTTACTTTTCCCACTGAAAGAGTCATGCCAGTAATACCCCACCAGCCGGTTCACAGTTCCCCTACTTCTCCTGGGAGAAGTGTGCAGAAGCACAGCCATGTTCCCAAACCCCATTTCACAGTGATTCAAACCCATGTGATAATCCTGCCTGGCACACTGCTGCTACAGCCCCTCTGGACACAGACACCAGCAGGATCACTGCTGTGGAACAGAGAGGAAAAAACATCTAAAAGGTCAATGACTCTGAGCCAGTGCCACCCCAGCCCCCAGCATGCCCCGACCCACACAGCAGCTTCCCAGTGTGTGGTGGCAAGCCTGGAGTGGACAGAGTGGCCCGGCCCCGAAATGGTAGCCAAGTGCGTGGATGCCACACCCCGAGGGGCTGGACCCCAAAGGGCAGCCAAGCATGGGGATGTCACACCCTGAGCTGCTCTGAGGCAATGAAAGCAACTCATGAAAATGGGAAAACCCTTTTTTTTGGGGTTTTTTTTTTTTTTTTTTTTTAGTTTCGGTAGTACTGCTCTGATGACAATCACTTGAAATTGATAAGTTCTGCCACTTGCATTTTATAGCCAAAACCAGCCAAATGGCTCACACTGCCTTGCCGCTGAAAAGCTCTGTGGAACATACGTAAGGAAAAGAGACAAAGCTCTTTGCTGGGACAGAAAGGCAGCAGCAGCACAGCAGTTCTCCTCCGAGGCATCTCCCAGCACAGCCACTCTGGGGTTGATGTCAGGGGCACTGGATGCAGTGGGGCATAGCACAGCCTCCCTGGGAAAGTGTGCACAAGGGCCAAGAAATCTGAGTGCTTCTGCAAAATGGGAGATACAAACCAGGACTTACGAGGGAATTTGCTGGAACTGAGAGTGTGAAGTGGTAGCTCTTAATCAGAGAGGGCTCTGTGACAGCTACAAACACGAGGAATCGGGCACACAATGGTCCTGCCCATCACACTCTCCCACCAGCAGCACATCCTGCACTG
The DNA here is from genome assembly GCA_035583155.1 of Acropternis orthonyx. Lineage (NCBI taxonomy): Eukaryota > Metazoa > Chordata > Aves > Passeriformes > Rhinocryptidae > Acropternis > Acropternis orthonyx. Next base: position 18,249,282 of record JAWWEU010000029.1, read on the forward strand.
ACCACCCACAGCAGCCGGTGCCCACCGGCTCCACGGGACAGAGCACCCAGGGAGTCACCACAGACTGACCTGTGCTGTGAGGGACCAAAGCAAACACACCCTCTTTTTGAAAAGGTTTAAACCCTAAATATAACTTGCGTTAATTATCTCCTCCATACACACCCCATGGCATAGGTACAGCTAGTGACACTCAGGAGCACGCTGAGACTGTTACACGAGGCTGAAGGGCTGCAGCTATTAGACCTGGGGCGATTCAAATCAGCAGAGCTCTTCTAATGACTGCAGACACCACATTTCACAGCCTGAGCAGAGTTAAATATTCCTTTTGCACTATGTGGGTTAGAAATTCCTCAGAGGATGATGTTCATCAAGTGCATTTAAACCATTAAGCCAAATGGGTGAGAAATGATTGCAGCAAGGTGGGTTTAAAATCCTTTTTTGCTTGTCTGTGGTTGAAAATTAAACCATGGATGGATATGGCTTTACTCCAAAGCACGAGCATCACAGGACAATTACACGTCAGCGATACGCCAAGCTGCTGCAAAACGGTTACAGCTATGTAAATATCTGTCTAAGTAAAACCATCAAAACATTAGATCAAACAGGGCTGGGGGAAGACTCCTCAATCCTCTGTCCTCAGGGACTGCAGGCACTGCACAGCAGACACCAATAACCGTAACACCGAGCACTTACAGCGTGTTTTACCTCCCCGTGCTGCGGCGAAGCAGGAGCCACGCGCTCCCACGGGGTCCCACACCAGGAGCAGGAACAGCAGCACCTGATCCCAGTGCACCAACAGGCACCAAACAGCAACTGAGCTGCACCAGGAGTGAATGGGCTGAGAGTAAAACCAAGGCCGAAACTTTTGAGGCAAAGAGTGGACTCCAATAGTGTCCAGTTCTCTGATATTTCCGTATGCCTTTCTACAGGGGGAAAAGAAATCCCAAGGCGTTCCCAGTGTGTTTAAACAGAGAAGGAAGCACTACTTGGGGTAACACCCTTAACACTGCTGCTTTCCCAAAACCTGCTTCACACCCTGCTGAGGGCTGACAGAACCAGCTCCGACAGCAAACCTCTCCAATGGGCTGTCATGCAGTGGCATGTTAGCCTGAATATGCTGGTTGAAATGTAACAGCAGATACACATCTGAGAAATGAATGGTCTCTTGCTCTGTAAAGAAAAATGCTGCCAGCCACCAGGAGCAACCCTGCACAGAGACAAGAATTAACCGCCTGCCTGAGGTTCTCAATGGCTTCATCCACAACAGAAGAGGGAGCCACAAAGTGAGGCAAAGGTAATCATAGTAACAATTTTACACCTATAAATATAAACCACACAAGTACTCACAATGCAAATTCTGACAGGATGTTTATAAACAACAAGCTGGTCTGGTTAATGTCACGACCAGGAGGAAAACGCATTCAGAGGAAGTACTTCTGCTCCTGCAGCAGCAGCTGCACATGTGAATGCTCCAGGATGGGAGGGCTCGTGCCCTGCCTTCTCGCCAGGATGGGCACAGCCCATGGGGCAGCACAGAGGCACCAAGGCACTGGGGTACCCAACAGGGGGCAGAATGTGGCACTGGCAGCACAGCCGCCCAGAGCTGGCACAGCCAGAACACCGCACCCACAGCAGCTCCTTCCTCCACTCCCACACCCATGCACCATCCAAAGGACTGGCCTCCAAAACAAGGATGCCCTGAGACACCAGACATCCCCTGAGACATTGTGCTCATGGCACAAAGGCAGTGATTTTCATCCAAGTCCCTGCAGTAAAAGGCTCCTCAACAGCCATGGTCTCCCCACACTCACCCGTAGCATGGTGATCATGGAGGGGTCTCGGAGACGGCCATCCTCATCCTTGAGGTTGTATCCCTCTGGTCTCTTGTCCCGCTCGCTGACCTTCCATAGCTTCACAGTCTTATCTGGGGGAGGAGAGAGGAGAGTGTCGCTGTGGCTGCTTCCCAAGCTGCCCACTGATGGACACACTAAGGCCACACCAGCTGGAAAAATCTGCTGTGTCCCCTGATGCCACACACTGGAAGTGGTGACAGATGTACCTGTCCCCACGAAAGCTGCTGGTGTGCAGCCCTGCAGAGGAGCAGAGACGTGTGGGGCATGCTGGACGCACCTAGAAGAACATGACTGCAGAGTCATCTTAATGATGCCCACCCCAAACTGTGCAGAGCCCAGCACTCACCAGGAACTGAAGGCAGCTCTAAGGCCCCCACAGCTCTCTATCCCCTCCCAGCATCCCACCCCGCTGTGTCACGGAGTCCCTGGGGAAGGAACCTCAGGAACACGTGGGGTTATTCTGAATAATGGTGTTTTCTTTGCTCTCCCCTGGCAGGGACTCCATCCATAGTTTATCATCACTTCCACCAGGTTTCAAACACAACCCCATCATCCATCTTCATTTCTCCCTTACATGGCAACTCCAATGGAGTGCCATTAATTTTGGTTTTATTAACCCACTCTACTTCGGGGGGGTTCGATATTCGATATAAAATGTTAGTGTAACAGTTAAGAACAAAACGAAACAGCATAACAGGAGTATTTCCAAAAGAATAATTTTGATAACCTGCCTGCATGTGGAACACCATCCCAAATGGAAGAGTAATATCCCTGTTAATCAAAAAACTATTTAAAAACTCAATTAACAGAACATTATGCTGTGTAATTAATCTTAATTGCATTTCAATGATTCTCCCCCCAAATGAGTTTAGTAAGACTCTGAATTTTATTACAATGATCAATAGAGTCAATTCTATGACACAAAGTAAGTTGGTTATGGAAGATGATTAGACCCCTCCCTTTTCCCTGAAGTAATTAAGTCATATCCATCTTAAGGTCCCATTCATCCCAAGTAATATTCCTGGATCCTCATGATATTTATCAGAACATAACATGGAACTGCTAAGCCAAATGCAACTGCAAATTGAAACAAATCAGCTGCAGTTTGTCTTAAAAAAAAAAAAAAAAGAGAGTTCCCGGATCCAAAGGATAAAAATAAAAGTTATCATCAGAGAAGAAGTCACCCTCCCTCCACCTCTCCTTCTCTCTCAGGGAAGGGCTGCCATGAAACACACCTTGTGCGCAGGGATCGAGTTGTGCCAGACCCATTCCCCAAAGACCTCTGTGTTACCCTGGGGGGAGGCAACATGTTTTTAACAGGGATTTTCCCACAGAAACACCACGGAGGAGAGACCCTGTCTGGGGGTGGGAGCCCAGGGGTGTGAGGTGGTGGGACAGCATTGCAGCCGTGGCCGTGGCCACGTACCGTTGGTGGAGAGCAGGAAATAGGCTGCATTCTGCTGCGGCAGCCATCGGATCTTATTGATCTTCTCCTCGATCTCCAGGCTCTTCAGGTAATCGAACTCCGGCTCGTGGCTCTGGAAGGTGCTGTAGACATTGTACTCTCCCCTGCGGTGGGGCTGGTTCTTGCTCTGCAGAGGGAGAGGCACGAGCTGAAGGTGTTTGCAGCCAGCGTGGGGCTCTCTGGGGTTTGTGAAGTGATGTAAGAGCAGGGTGAACACCCTGGGACAGCCTCTTCTGGCACCTCTCCTGGTGTGCTCAGTGGGAACAGAGTGGGAACTGAGCGGGAATGGAGAGGGGACAGAGGAGGAATGGAGAAGGAACAGAGTGGGAATAGAGAGGGAACAGAACGGGAACACAGCAGGAATGGATAACACAGCTAGCAGGACACTGTCCCTGCGGGAACTGACACTGCATGCCCCAGTTCAGTGCTTGGAAGACACTGCCACAAATGAACCAATGGCACTGCACTCCAAACAGAGCTCAGGTAATTAAATAAAACCACTGTGGAGATGAACCTCCCACACACAAATAGAGTGTTTGAGTGGGTGAAGCCCCTCGTGTCCCCCGGAGCAGGAGCTGAGCAGATACACCCAGAGTGACGCTGGAGGCTTAAAGTTCAAGAAAAGCAGTAGAATAATGAAATGAGAGGGAAAGGAGAAATGAAATAATGATGGAAAGGCTGATGAAGTGACTACACATGCAACCTTTAATGACTGGGTTCTCTCCAGAGTATGTAGATAAAATTTTGAGGCTTTGAGAAAAATTTAAAACCATCACCGGACCATGACATACCTCATGGCCAGGTCTGACTCATCCTTTCCAGCGAAGGGGAGGGCAGGTCCCACCAGCTCAGGCTGGGCCAGAGCAGCAAACCAGGATAGCTTTGGGGACCCTTCCATGTGGTGGGAGCCGGCACAGTTCCTTCAGGCTGGCAGGGTGCCCGTCAGCACCAGGTTGTGTGGGGTGCTGAGGGCTGAGCACACACCACCCCAGCAGGTATGACCTTCAGCTTCCAACAAAGTGCCTGCTAACAATTTGGCCAAAACTGGGCAAAGTTTTGCAAGGGAAATGCAATTGTTGCATGCACCTACACTTTACAGAATTCTGGTGGTGTAAGCAAGCTCTTGGGGTGGTGTCAGCTCTGAGATGGTCTCTCACCACATACTCAGACACACTGCCTGATCCCTGTTACACCTGGAGCAGGAGGATGCAGGAAATGTGAATTTTGGAGGGTGTTTGACAGAGAGGAAATCTGGCCCTGCTGATGTTAATAGTTGCTTTTCAGCTTGGAGTCTGCCAGGAGAGCCCTGAGGTTAGGAGTGACAGAGGCAGATTAGGAAACAGCGGGACACTTCGCTTAAAAGGATAAAATGGGCATTTTGCATTCACTGGCACTTACCTCCTGCTCACGCTGAAATATTACAACCCGGCCCCCCTTGTCCCCTGTTGCCAGTAACTCTCCAGTGTGGTTGAATTCGACTGTGGAGATGATGTCAGCTGGGAAGGAGAAGACAAAGACAATTTAAGTAACTGCAGCCTGGCTTTCACAGGCATCCAGAAAGTGCCATTCCCCGTGCAGCTACACGCCTTGTCAGTGCTCCATCCCCTGTGGCATCTCCATAAATCCCTGTTTCTCTATTGTCTCTAACACTACATGGACACAGCATTTTGAAAATACGCTGTTGTGAGCCCAGACCTGCCCAGTGCTCCTGACCCCCTGCCCTGGTGTGCGCCCCAACGCCAGATCCAGGGGGATTTCCAGGCACTGTGCCTGTGCTAAAGGCAGCCTGGGGAATGCTGCTGGCAGCACTGGTGCAGGGTTGGGTGGCATGGCATGACAGGGCACAGCATGGCACGGCAGAGCACAGCACGGCATGGCATGGCACAGCACGCTTCCCTCATGCCCTGGGGAGTTGCCCCACCACTTTAGGTGACACAATCAACTCCTGGGACCCGGGGAGAGCTCAGTGCTGCCAGTGCCCCAGCACCTTGTGTGTCCTTCACCTGCCACCACGCCCAGGTGATGGGTAGGTCTTGCTCCCACCTGGCCCTTCTGCCACCTTCTGCGTGGGGTGGTGGTTTGCCATCACCCTCAGAGGTGAGGGCGCAGATAAATGAAGACACCTTTGCCTTCTGCCTCTGAGCTTGCCAAGCAGAGCAGCCCGGATGAGCACATCCACGCTGCTGCTCTCCCTCTGCCTGTTGCTGAATCTCCCGTCACCTACCAAGGTAAATTAAAGCGATGCCTTTCAGCTTTCCATCAGCCCCAAAGCCACCGTGCTCACACCGTTCCCCTTCCCCACAAACCAAGGTGCCATCTGCAGGGTGCTGGGCTCAGCGAGGGGACCTGTAACTGCAAACGCTTTAATCTCCAGTGTTTACCCTTGAGGCAACGTGGACGGGAGCTGCTAATGATCGGATTTATTGGGCCTATTTTTAGAAGAATGTCAGAGGTTAATTCCACAGCAATTACTGCCCAACTGGTGCTCACCCACTGCCCGGGGAGCTGCACTCCACCAGCATGAAGACGGCAAACAGCAGGAGCAACCGCAGTCTTGGAGCCCCAACAGTGGGTGCAGGATGGATTCTGTGCTGAGCAGCGCTTGGCCGTGACAGCCGCCAGCCCACTCCTGCCATTTGCATTCCCCATCCCTCTCATTTCTGCAGCACAGGACTGACAGGGCTGTGCAGCCCCTCAGCTCCGGGAAGGGGCAGACCCCAGTGCTGGCGTGGCATCTCAGAGCCCTCTGAGCACTGCTGTGGTCCCTCCTGCAGATCAGCTCTGTCGTGTCAGAGCTCTCTGTGCCAGCAGAGAAAGACTCCGAACCATTTAACTGGAGTTGTCCCTTCTCCCTCCCGTAAGTTTTATCCCTCTCAGCTACAGACTAGAAAGTTCTCAAATGAGAAAAGACAAAATGCAGCAACTGGCCCTGGCTCCTGGTGCTGCTGGGACCACTGAGGGTCTGTCTTCCAGGACACCAGCTGAGACAGCACCCACCAAACACACATTCCACACTGTGGCATCACCCAGGCAAGGCACCTCAGAGCCCCCTCACACGACCACAGGCTCCCCCAAAACAACACCTCTCTGCCCTGGATGCCATCTCAGCCGAGCAAGCAACTCCAGGCAGATTTGGGAGTCAGAACAGCCACCCTGTCCCAGCGGTGCAGGGCACTCACCAGCACATGCAGCTGCTCGTGGGAACACCCCACTGCTCACCACACACACCAGTGCTCACCAGCACACACCAGTACTCACAGGCGCACACAGCTGGATTGGCCGGCACAGCACTGGAGAGCTCCAAGGCAAAGCACTTTGATCCCTCATGTGGAACCCGTGTGCCTCAGGCTGTCACAGCAGGCATTTGGTGCCAGGATGGGTTTTAACCATCTGCTGCCAAGGCTCAGGAAGGCTGAGGAGCACAACAGAGGGGCTGAACTCCACTCCAGCTCACACCAGTGGGGTGAGCTGTAGCCTGGCATGGGCAGCATCTAGCAGGGATGTCAGTCTTTTTGCGTTAAAGTTATGGGATGGATCCTGAACTTCTTCAGACCACCTACTCTTCTCTCTTGGTTGAGTCTAAATTGTTGGTTAAATATCATTCCTATTTGGCAAAGTCCCACAACCACTGCATTCAGCAAATTCCTCCCAAGGGCCAGGACAGGTATTTTTAACACCTGTTAAGACATGGGGAAGGGACACTGGGACAGGGCAAATCCCATTTGTGCTCCTGGAACCTGCCCGCCTCACTACAGCATGTGACTGTTCTGCAGAACCAGAACTCAATCTGCAATTCTGTGGAATGGCTGTTGGGTCTAACACAAATGAGAACAAACACATCCCTGGGAAGGTAAGCCAAAGCCCTCTCTCGTTCCCACAGCAACTGCAGCTACAGCTGTCGACAGATGCCACAGCAGTCAGACACCTTCAAGCACTGAAACTCTGTGTTTGGCACCAAGTCTGGCTCAGCGGCTTCAGCTCAGCCCCAGCTCACACAGATGTTTTCATTCCCGCAGCAGGACCCCCACCCCGGTGAGCGTTGCTGCGGCATCATGGACCGAGCCCAGTGTTGCTGGGGTGTCGTCACATGGAGAACATGCTGGGGATGGACTTGGAACAGCCACTCCAGCAGCAGCTGAGGGACTCAGTGGCCACAGTCAGGCAATGCTAACTGCACTGAGATGTGCTTCTTCCTTCTAAAATAATTCGGTTGAAAATGTAGCTGCTTTGCACTATTTAATCCTCTCCATCGCCAGCTGCTGGTTTTAGGTCATTCCCTTTTCAACAAATTAAAAATAACTTTCTGTGCTGCAGTGAGACATTTTTCAGACATGACCTAATGCATCACCCTGTCAGCAGGGCTGTGGTCTGAGACACCAGGGCAGGGCACCATGGGGACCCTTGTGCCACCCCAGCCCACCCACTCATTTACACTGCACCTGCAGGGAGTGGGGCTGCAGCTCCACATACCCTCCCGGACCTCCTGTTTACTCATGCCCACTGTCAGGACTTCAGACAAGGATAACAACAGAGCCTGGCTAATAACACCTTTCATGCCTTAAAAAAATGCCCTACATATAAAAAAACCCTCTTGTGAGCAGAAGTATCCAACTCAAGCCCACCACAGTCAACAGGAGCATCATCCCCTGGCACTTTGGGTGCTGGGCACTGGCTCTTCTCCCTGATGTCTCCAGGCAGTAACAGCAGCCTGGCACGGCACAGGAGAACATCCCGAGGGGAAATGGAGGAGTGCTACAGAGGTTACAGCTTGGGAGCACAGAGCAGCACCACCTCCTTTCCAAAGGTGTCTCTGGACAAATCTGGGCCCCTCCAGCACCAGTGGTCAGTCACGGCTGTTGCCTGTACATCCCACCCACCACCCTCGAGAGACATGACAGGGTGATTATTAATTAAAATGCACATGTATTCGCGCTGAGATGATCAATAATTTATGCACATTCCTCCTAAGGTTCTTTCAGCAGTTTTGTGACAACAGAAAGGAAAAAACCTTCCCCCCTTTTTTGCTTTTTTCATTTCCTTCATCACCTCCTACACGCTCAGTGCCCCGAATGTGGGAATTTAAAGCAAACAGTTTCCATGGAGACCCAGCCCCGCCGTCCTCCCTCCCCTCCCATCCTCCCTTCCCTCGGCATCACTGTGTCTTCACGCTCTCGTGCTAAAAATATCGAAGACGGGATTTGATTTCCGCCGTAGCAATACAGTTTTATCAGAAAAATAGGAAATTTACAATACACCCCCCCTCCCCCTCTCCCAGTGTGGAGGAAGGTGTGCTCTCCACCAGGAATGGGGAATGACTCTGTTATTAAAAGGAAACGAGATAAACCAGGGAAGCTTGTGTCCGTGCTGAGACCTGGATCCCTGGAGCAGCCTGAGCCACAGCAGGGAGCTGCCCACACAGCCACCCCTCTCCTGCCCACCAGGGCAGGGGCCTGAATGCTCTGTCCCCCCTCCTGGAGCATCACAGGTACCCTGTCCCCACTCCCACAACATCCCATTTGCCCCATCTTCAGCAGCAGCTCCATACAGAAGGGTCCTGGTACCGCCTGTCTGGTGGGGAGGTGTCCCACCACCCCTGCACGTGGCTCTGAGTGGCACAGGATGGCACCCCCAGTCCAGCCCACGAGGCCCAGGCTGCAGCAGGAGTCAGTGGTGGCAGGGACATCCCTGGACTGAAACCCACCAGGCAGAGGGATGACCCCAGCCCTACCAGGGCCTCTACCTACTCACTGCTTTCCCAGTGGGACACATCTCCTTTGGGGTGGGTGGTGTGAGCAGGCCGGTGATGACATAGAATCATGGAACATTTTAGGTTGGAAAAGCCCTCTAAGACCATTGAGCCCAACTGTTCCCCCCAGCACTGCCAAGGCCACCACTAAACCACATCCCCAAGTGCCCCATCTACACACCTGTTACGTGCCTCTAAGGATGGGGACTCCACCACTATCCTGGGCAGCCTGTGTCATGGCTGTACCGCCCTTCCAGGGATGGAATTTTTCCTAATCTCCAACCTAAATCTCCGCTGGTGCAACTCAAGCCTGTTTCCTCTTGTCCTGTCCCTTGCTCCCTGGGAGCAGAGCCCGAACCCCACCTGACTCCATCCTCCTCTCAGGGAGTTGCAGAGAGCAAGAAGGTCCCTCTTGAACTTCCTTTTCTCCAGGCTGATCCCCCACAGCTCCCTCAGCCACCCCTCATCAGACTTGTGCTCCAGTCCCTTTGCCAGCTCTGTTGGCCCTCCCACACCCAGACCCAGGAGCTGTCCTGATAACACCACCTTTCTTGGGCAGCCCCTGCCTTCCCCCTGCCCTTGGCTCCCTGCTGTGCCCCTGCCCACTCAGCCCTGCCCATCAGGACCAGTGCCAGGGGACAGGACGGGTGTGAGGGGCATCAGGATCACAGCTCTGGACACCCCGCTCTCTTTATTATCTGTATAAATCACTCCATGGACAGCACCACACACAAAGCCTCCAACTGCAGATGATAATAAATCGGGAAGCACCATAAATAACAGCAAACCAGGCTGCCAAATGAAGGATTTAGATCATTCAAATCCCAGGCTATGAGTTGCCAAGTCCAGTTTAATGCTGGTAAGTGTGAGATAATAACTCACCACAGCCATGTCCCTCCTCCCCCTGTCAGACCCCCAAACGGAGAGAGGGCTGTGGGGATTTGCTGAGGGGACAGGGATGTGGGCCCTGACCGAGAGCATGACCAAGCCATGGCACACTGATCCACTCCCAGCCTGCTGCTCAGCCACCAGGGAGAAAGCAAGTGGGACACCAACAGGTCCTGTTAATGGAAAACAAAACCTACATCTGAAACCACTCAGGCGGATGAAGAAAGCACAAGTAGCTCATGAAAAATTAAGGGACTTAGGGCGGGAGTGTCTGGTAATGGAAGAGTCAGAGCACAAGCCCACCCACAGATCCCCTGCGGGGGGCTCAGTGCATCCCACTGCCTCTCCACCCTGCCACCTCTGCATCCCACCATGCCTTGGCAGGCAGTGGACCTCAAGCTCAGAGGGGGGCTTCAAGGAGGACACAAACCTTTGAGTTTCCACTGAAAAACTCTGTATAATCCCTAGCCTCCTGAGAAGGACTCCTGGGTCTGATGCTCTCTGACAGTCTGTGACTTTTACCTTGCTCAGGAAATGCTGACACTCTGCATTTCACTGTTTAAAAGAAATCCCTTTGGTCTCCCTTTCTGTCTGCCTCTCTTTAAAAAAAAAAAAAAAAAAAGCCAGGCTTTCCCTCTGAAAGGCACATGCTATCAGAATGCTGAGGAATTAATGCCCATGGCAGAGTTTTACATGCACTTTGATGGGAGCTGTGGACATACCAATGCTCATGCCAGAACACCACAAGGTGCCCTGAAGGAACCAGGTCCTGCTCTCCCTTCTGTGAGGTCAGATTTACCCCAGCACCCCTGGCAGCTGTGGCAGGGCTGGAACCCCCATCCCCACCCCAGCAGGCAGAGCAGGAGGCTCCTCCAAAGACCTGAACACAGCTTTTTTCTCTGCCCATGAAAAAGTGTCAGTGAGGAACCAAAACACGGAGACTTAAGGGCCCCTCAGGTACAGAAACAACAGACTAAAAAGGAAGAAAGCCTGGGCAAGGCTATGGAGCTGCAGGGGACAGGGAAGTGCCACCCAAGTCCCATAAGAATAGGGCAAGGTGCGATGTGCAAGCATCATGTGGGGAGCCTGGGCCATCAATCCTCCCCCAAAACTGTGTGGTCCATGGCAGGGGGGGTGTGAGGTGGGAGGGCAGAGGACAGCAGAGGTTAAACTGGGATCTAATTGCATGCAAAATCACATGTGATTGATCGGCATTGATTCTCCCCTGCTGAGGTGAATGATAGCCTGGGAAAGAGAAATCAATTCCACTGCATTAAGCCCAGTAAGGATCTTGTAGCACCAGCAAAACGCTCTGAAACACCACTGCTCGCCAACACCATGAAGTGAAGCACAGAACAGCGTGGCACAGCACAGCACAGCATGGCACAGTATGGCATGGCACAGCACGTCACAGGATGGCATAGCATGGCATGGCACCTGCCCCCTCCATGCCAGCCAGGCCAGGGCTGTGGCGAAGGAGGTGGGACCAGGTTTGTGGAAGAATGTCATAACTAAACACCTGTAAGCCCCAGGGAAAGCCCAGGCCCATCCCTGTGTCCATCCTGAGTCTTGTTTCCTGCCAGGACTGGGCTGGAGTCATGGCTCAGACTGGACCTCCCAGCATCTTTGGGCAGGGTCAGATGCGCTGCTGAGCCTGCTCTGGGTATGGCTCCTCGTCGTGACGATGTGGTGCTGCAGAGCCAGCAGCAGCTGCTCCTCTTCCCCAAAATGGAATAATTCTCCGAGACTGAAGTTCTAAAAATACTGGCACATTCCAAATTTCTCTGCCCTTGTTACAGCAAAGAATAATTTTGTGCTACCGACCTAGACGAGAGAAACTTCCATCTGGCAGCTTCCCCTGTGCTGCTGCAGCACCCCCACCACAGTACCCATTTCAGAATGCCAGCATGCAAGAATGTGAATTTACATCTCTCCACCATCCTGGCCAGGTATAATTCACTGGAACTGCTGGAAAGGAGAGTTCAGGAGGAAATAACACCATGGAAGGGTTTGACACAGAGGCTCACGGGGAGCAGCAGCTCTCATGGTGTGCAGGGCAGGGCCGTGAGAGGAGTGGGGTGAGTGCTCCTCAAACACACGAGCAGAGACTGTGTAGCCTCAGGATGCGATGGGTCAGGTCATCCACAGGAGGAGAATAATAAAACAAAGAGGAAAGTGAAGAGCAGTTTTCAGGCAGAACCATAACTTAGCCCAGCTGCAGAGGCAAAGGGAGCAGGGCAGAGTGGTCAAGCTGCCTTTGGTGGGGCTGACCCAGCCCTTGGCCCCCAATCCAACCAGGAGCCTGCACCTGCCCACCAGCCCTCACTGGTCCTGGGTTTGTACATGCAACACAAAACTCCTCTTTCGGCATCAAGATGCACAACTCATTAGCTCTTGACAGTTTTTAACTGGTCAGGTTATGAACACCTTATAGAAGTGTTACACATCACACCTGTGATGGCAAAGCAGCACGTTAATCACGACAATTAGCATGGGACCTGAGCATCTCTCTACCAGTGCAAATAACCCTCACTTTGTGAGGAAGATCAACAGCTGCTTTAGGGTGTCCCAGAGCACCCTGCTGCCAGGAGACCCCAGAGCAGCCGTGCCGGCAGCAGGAGCCGGGGGGAGGCTGCATTGCAAACGCAGCCCCAGCTCTGTGTGGGGCAGGAGAAGTTCCCATGTGCTGCCTCAATTGACAGCCCAGGCTGTGGTGGGACAGACACACCTGAGGTAACCACAAACCATACTCTGCAGAGCACGGAGACCTCAAAGCAAACAGATTGAGAAGTGGGCAATTACTGAAATCCATCGTCTGGTGAATTATTTTTTTCTCTTTTTTACTGTTCTTTTCTCCATTATTCCTTTGCATGCAACACACACAACTCAGGGCATCCCTCCAGGACATGCTGATGTTCCCAGTTCTGGAGGCTCAGGGGATGGTAGAGCTTGCCCTCCCACACCCACCAGTGCTGCCCACAGCCCATGCTCCAGCCAGACACTGTGCTCGCCGCCCATGCTGTGCTGCAGAGCTGGCTCACACTGCCAGGAGCATCCCAGGCGACTCATCTGACTGCTCTGTGCCTTGGCTCACTGCAGGATTTACGTTGGGATCCCTTTGCCAAGAGGCTTAGCGGGCACAGCAGACACAACCTCCTCAATATGGCTGATTTGGGCTTAGCAACAGTGATGGAAAATCCAAGTCCATCTGCAAAATACATCCTTAAAATAAATGAGATTCTTAAAGAGCACCTGAGCATCAATCTAGTCCCCCACCTTTTCCACATCTTTGAAAACACTGAGGATTTCTACAAACCTTGGGCTCTCTACCAGGTCTGCCCAAGGACTCTCTGGACGTTTCTCATGCATGGGCACAAAGGCATAAGCAACCCAGAAACTGATTTGGTTCCTAAATGCCTCCCAAAAACATGTGATTTCCAGGGACATCGATGGTTGCTGAAACCTGAACAGCTGACAAAGGAAGCAGGAACTCATAGATGACAACACCACCGAGCTCTTTGTATTTACAAGATCTTTATCTCCAGCAGGGGAACACAAAGGCTGCTTTTCTGGAAAGGTAACACCGTGGTGACCACTGCAGCACCAGTTCTGACCCTCAGCACTTAAGTGTGTCCTGGGAATGTTGCCTTGCAAACCCAGGAAACCCTCAGCCGTGCACCCCCCATTAGACTGTTCCTACAGTCGAAGGGTCGCTGAGCAGACACCGGGATGGATGGACGCTTTCCAACACACTCCGTGTGCCATGCAGTCTGTCTTTCTGGTCATCTTGCTGCAGCCATCTGTTAGCTGATCAGCAAAAACTATCGACTGCTTAAAAATTTTAATTAGAAGTACCCAAATGTCAGCTAAGTGTGTAAAATTTGGAAGCGGCAAGCTTTGCTCTCACGTAGAGCAGCTGTTTTCAGCTCATGACCAAATTCTGTTACCATCTTGCTCTGATGTCATTCTCTGTTGCATTACTTCAGTTTGGTGCCCCTGGAACAAGCCCCTCTGCTGAACGTGGGCAGCACAACATGTACCCACTGTGACAGGAGCTTCTCACAGGATCCCAACACCGAGTGCTCAGTAAGGGTCACAAAAACATGTTACACATGTGGAGACTCACAGTAACGTGTGCCTGCAGTAAACCTGGGCATGGGGTGACTAAACGAGCTGCCTGCAGCTGGATCAGCTGGGGAGGTGGCACTGAGGCAGAAACATAGGTGGGTCAGCAGTGAGAAACACCAGTGGGTCAGCTGTGAGACAGAATGAGCCTGGCACATGTTGGGGAATGAGAGGAAGCAAACAAGGAATGCAGCTGATGGAATTTGAACACCTTCTGCACAGGGCAGCTGACCCTTTTCTGCCATAATCTACCCCTGCAGTGAGCACCCATGGAAGCCCTGGCCATCAGAGTGGTGGTTTCAAAGAACATGCCTAATGCCCCAATTCCAATTCTAGGGGAAAGTAAACATGCTGAATGCTACATGCAGACAGTCCCTGGCATTTGTTGCATAGATTTGAATTTAATCAGCTAAAAATGGCTTAATCCAACATCTGGGGCTGTATCAAGTAGGATGGCAGCACCAAAGGGACTGGGGCAGGGAATGTCACCCAGCGCATGGGCTGTGCCACCCCCAGCTCCGCACCTGTGTCCGGGAAGAAGGGACATTTCAACCTGACATCAGCCACCACAGTGCTCCACCAGCAGCATTTCCCCTGCCTCTGTCCCAGCCAAGTCCCACCACCCACAGATCCCCTCTCTGGGAGGCAGCGTGGCCTGTCAGCATCCATCGCTGCCCTCCCAGTGCCTTTGGGCACCGGTGCCACTCGGGGTCTGCCCTCCAGCATGCTCCCCATTCCCAGAAGTGCCAAAGGCACAGTGATTCCCAGCAGGCAGCTGCTGTCAGGCTCTGCCACCACACGTGGCTCAACACCACTGCCCAGCACGGCCCCACCGCGTGTCGCCGGGGCACAAGCCCCTCCTGAGGCAGTGCAAGAGCTCACGGTAACCCAGAGCCCCCGCACGGGGCCCAGCCACAACAGACATTTTGTCTGCTCGCCCTAAAACTCATCACAAACTACATTTTCTGCCTACTTTAACAGTTCTTCCCACGGAAGCCGGATGTCTGTGCCATCATTTTCAATCTGCCCCTGGAAGAGTTTGTCTCAAGACATTTTCCTTGCCGTATTTTAATTAAACTTTCTTTCTTTCAATTTAGTGTTGGGTTCATTAAGTGACGTCCTGAGTCACTGAAGTGAATTGCTTAAGAGTGATTTGTGCTGCAGCTGAAGGAGCAGATTGCAGCTATAAATGAGTCTGTCTTTGGGGTTTTCCTGCCCAGGGCATGGAATGCCACAAGTCCCTGGGGAAGGCCCAAGGTCTGTGTGGGCAAGGCAGCATTCCTGCCTCCTGCTGGTAAGGAAGAGAGAGTGAAAACCACCTGGGTTTATGAACAGCAAGCGTAAGTAACGAGTATTTCTGTTTGAAAACGATCAGAAATTTCACAGAGACATCTATCTTCAGTGGAAACAGGCAAAAAACCCTTGCTTGTTGCAGGGAATAAACTCCAAGGTGTAATATGCTTCCAAATGGAAGTATGGACATTCATTAGATTCAGTGAAAACCCTCCTCCAGTCAGATGGGATTTAATTAAGTTGATTCTGACAAGGAATTAAAGGTCTTTGCCGGGAGCTCTGTTTCTGGTGTCGGGGCTGTATCACTGAAGCTAAACGTGGCGCTTCCTCAGGCAGGATCAGTGCAAAATATTTTTGACAAAACTGCTGGACTGAGATAATCTTGACATTGTTCATCCACCACAGTGCTGGGACCGGACCTGGAGCTGAACCTGGCTGTTCCCAGTGAGGTCTTATCGTTAACACAGCAACACGCCAACATCAATTAGAGTGCATGGAAGACTGATTAGTCTATTCTAAACTAGTGGCAAATGAAGAGGCAAGTACAGAAAGTGCTCCTGCACACGAGAGGCCGGGCAGGGGCAGGGAGCAGTCACTCACCCAGACATGGGGGCCACTCTGTCAGCAGCTCCACGAGCAACACAGCAGCCCCAGTGACGTGCTCTGTGAAACACCCAGTGCTCAGGTCACTGAGGTTCTGTCTAACTGAGGGGCATGTGACTCTGCTATGAATCCATGATCCTGCCATCCCAGGCTATGAGTGATTCTGCCTGGTCTAATCACATGAGTCCATGGGGACTGGGGGGGCTCCCAGCTCCTGTCCTGGAGCACAGCAGCTCCCAGGAAGCTGCAGCACTGGGCAGGGGACATGCCAGCACAGGACAGCACTTTGCACAAAGCTCTGGTTAGTTGTGAAGAGTGTGACTCCACTTATATCACAGTTGAAAGGTGTGGCACCACAGGAATACTGATCCTGAACACAAGCCTGTTACTGACACAAGAGGAGCGGGGGGAGTGTGAAAATTGCTTGGATGGAACAGTGGAAGGGTTAGCAAGTGTGTCTGCAGCACTCATGGTCAAGACTCAACAGACATAACTACACAACATCCAACAAAAAGCCACAGTGATAAACAATACATTCTTTTAGAGACCACCTTGCAGAAATGAGGTAAGAGCTGCGTCCCTCATCTGCAATCCTCCTCATGTTGTCAGTGAGAAAGGAGGTTACCAGATGTTACCAGACATTAGGCAATGTTGCTTCTATACACTATCCACAGCCTGTCTGATGCTTATCCAAAGACAAGGCACTGGGCTTCCTGTTCTCACGCTCCAGCCCTCCGAGGTTCCCCAAGGAGTGAATCACATTGTTTGAGTAAGGCCTTAGAGCAGAAGCTTGAAGCCTGAGTCACATCCAGCTTAGGTTCAGAGCTCCCCACCCAAACACTGCAGAGTCACCCATCTCTGACAGCTCCGAGCACTACTGCCAGCCTAGTCAAGCCTCTGCAAGTCTGGTGGTGCCCAGAAACAGAAGGATTTGGGACAATCTCTGCTACAAAGCAGGGGTCAGTGAACCATGAGCACTCGCCCATGCCCACATGGGTGGGATGAGGCAGCATCCAAACACAGCACTTGACACTGGCTCATGCCAGGCAGGAGGAGCAGCAGTTCCAGGGAAAGGTGACATGCTATCTATGCAAGATCCTCCTGACACAGGTACAGCCAGCATCAGCTGTAATTGTTTGTGTGGCTTCCATGGTGTCAGGGACAGGAGAGCTGGGGAGTCAAGCAATGGTATCATCTTCCAGAGCAATGCCTGGGGCAGATCAGCTGGCTGCCGCTGCCACAGCTTCATCCTGGGGATGGGGGACACTGTCTTGGGGGGAAAAGGATCAGCGTCACTTCCCCAAAACAGCCATCATAGCAAGAGCAACTGCAGGACTCTCAATGGGGACATGGTCCCTGCCCATATGCCCAGGTGCATGCCATGGGTAAGAGCGTGGATTTTACCATTTCTGCTGGGAAGTTGCTTCCCACTCTGATGGAAACCTGGGTATTATTTAATTCAAAACAGGAAAAAAACTGCACTGTGCACTGTGAGCACATTTGGGCTTCATTCAGAAGGAGAAAAAGTGAAAATACTAATTAACCCCAGTTGCTGGAAGAACGCCCTGCAGAAACGGAACTCAGAATGGGTCACAAATCATAAAATAATAATAATAAAAAAACCACAATGCTCTGGGGACATTAAGCGATTACAGAGAGTTGTTATTTGGCTGATTTTCACACTTCATTAGCATATGCATAATTTAACAAGTGAACGTGCTGAGGGCTGGCAAGACATAAGAGCCACTTTCTTGAAACACGAACTGTAAATTGGGACACCACAGTTAGGGGGTTTGTTCTAAACCATGATGGAAAAGCGACATCACTTCTAGGCCCTCAGCAGAAGGAACGGATGCTCAGGGACCGCAGGCCAAGCAAAAAGCTGCCACGGGAAGGCAGCTGCCCCTCTGGACGTGCCCAGAGCGCCTGGCTTCACATGGCTGGGAGCCACCACTAAGCCATTTAACAAAGAATTAGGTAAATCTGGATGAAGACAACACAGTGTGACTTTCTACCGCTCCCACTTGCCCAGCGCTCACCACAGAGCAGTGGGACTGGCACAGAAGCAGAGAGCGGACAGGCTTTGGGAGTTACCATCAGAGCAGGCAACCTTCCAGCACACTCATTCCCCTTCCAGCAGGGAGAAATGAGGGCAGGAAACAAAGACAATTCATCGGTACCAAGACGGCTACCTCACACGGAAGGGGCAATGCCAAGATGTACCAGGTTGCCCGGGGCCCCAGGCTGCTGCCAGCCCTCGCTCACACCACGATGGCCAGCAGCCCCCAGGCAGCCCACTCCTGCAGCTGTGACACCGGGGGACCAAAGGGTCACGGCCAGCAGCCCAGGGCACACACACGCTGCCCATCACAGGGCTCCCACAACACCCAGCTAGGCTGGGCAGGCACGGCGAGCCTGAGTGTCCCAGCACAAGGAGACCTGCCAGCTGAAGGGAGAGGGACTGTTCAGATAGGGGAGAGATGAGCCCTTTGCAAAAAAAACTCCAAAACCTCACTCTTTATTCTCCACAGCCTGTGGAAGCCGCATCTCCAACCACCGTTCCAGACTGTAATTTCCCCATATTTTAGCTGATGTTCTGTTTATGAAACTGCAAGAGGATTTAGTACTTATGAATAATGCCATGAGGTCTGGGAGATGTTTCTTTATATGATTAACTGACCACAGGCCATTTGTTTTACAACAAAGAGGCTCAATGATCCGTGCACACTGATTTATTCAGCCCCCACCTAACGCAGTGGCTGACATCTCCCTGGTACCCACCACCAGCAGCCACTCAACGATGGGAGGGATGCACACCACGAGCACATGCCCAGTGCTCTCTGTGACAGTCCATCAGATGGGACAGAACTGATGGGCAGGAGCCTCAGATCATGGTGGGGGAACCCAACAACTGGCACACCAGGTTTCACAGCAAAGCAGGTTTGGCAAAGTCCTGCTTCCAGGTTCTCCCTGGCACTCGGCTCCCTGGGGTGTTGCTGCACATTTCACCCACAATTCTGATTTTAGATATAATATTTGCTGCAAAGATAATGGGTATTAGAAAATTAACTGGGGGGAGCAATAACAGCGCTGTCATACCAGACACCCCTGACACGGCTGATGAAATGCCCCACCGAAACAGTGTGTGAGAACTGGCAAGTGGATCTCACTCTGAATAAAAGTGGAACTGACAAATGTACTGTAATTGTCCAAATTAAACAGCTGATGGCAAGTACCTGGCATCCTCCAGGTACCATATATTTCCCCTTCATAAGCACTTGATTTTGATCAGTCTGAGTTCCAGGAAAGGTTGCTGGAAAGGTTGCCTTAATTCTGACTTTGGCTCCTAATAAATGAACATGAAATATTATGACTATGGAAGAACTCTTGAGTTTCTTCATCCAATGAAACACAGCAATGCCTGGATGGCACTTAATGTTGCTTTGTTTTGCTGCATATAAATAATTAGCAGTGAGGATGCAATACTTAGAAGTTAAACTTAGGAGTATGAGTAGAGCTACAGCGAGAGTAATAAATTATGCAAAATTATTTGTGATTGGAATGTCAATGTTTCAAGACGATGCAAAATAGGCACTTATTGAACCTCTTCTAAAAACCCAAAGAAGCCTTGGGACCAAACCATATGGTTCAAGTCAGCTGCCCATAGCAAGCTTAATGCTTCCGCCAGCCAGCAAGGATTTGGGCAATTAGTTTATTAATGTGTTTATGCAAACACAGGGAAAAAGAGTTGGGGAAAGTCTTCTCCATTTCTCTCTGCCAAACTTACTGAGCACCATCGGACTGAGAAAACGTAAATCTAAAATAGTTTAAAACCCAGCAGAGCTCCAGTCAATCCCAGCACCCTGACAGGCAGAACTGCTGACCCCATCAGACGGATGGGGCACGAGCAGAGCCATGTCTTACCAGAGCCATGGGGAACGGGTGAAACAGTGCCTTCCAACCTCGAAAATCTATGAAACCTTCAGCAGAAAGCTGTCATATCACTTGCAGTTTATTATTATACATCCCTAGCTCAGGACAAGGAATATTTAATTATCCTAATTGCTTCTGCTTTGGGAACGGGTCCTTTACACTTGGATAAAGGTGCCTATAAACAACAGTGTTTCTGCCTGCTCAGGCTGTAGGTCAGGTTTTATATGCTCTGAGAAGATTAACTTTATTCCTAGTGAAGAATTTAATTACAGGAAGTGATTAGCCAAGTGCTCCCAGTCAATACAGCCACAGTTTGAGCTGCGCAGGAGCAGGAGCCTCTGCTCCTGCATGGGAAGCCCAGGAACAGTGAAATTGTAGCAAAGCCATTTGGGCTTTAAGTGACACCAGCCAGACCTGGATCTCCACAGGCCAGTTACAACATGCTGACTCAAGCAACATTCAGCAGGGCTGGGAAGGGGGAAACCAATAAAAAGACAGCAGGAGACTGAAACTCCATTTTAAAACACAGGAACACATTGGTTTATAGGCTTCTTGTTTTCTAATTGCAACACTGCAAAAATCAATGGCTTTTGGAAAGTAAAAGAAACACACACAGTAAACTGCTTGCACACCCTCCCAGCCAGAAAACTGTGCTTGTCGATAAATGTACTGTTTTCCCTGTCTTTTGGAGGAGGATGGGACAAAAGAATGCCTTGAATACTTCCCATCTGCTGTAACGCTTTTCACTACAGGTTAATAACTGTACCAGCAGCTATCCGCTAAGCAAGAAAAACCTGTGATTAAATATACCTAAAATAGCTTTCCAGCCTCCAAATAGCACTGCCAAGGACGTAACAAAGGCTAAATCCGACAGCCCAGCCAAGCTGCCTGTTAGCGTGCTCACACGGGAGGCAGGGAGCCGGAGCGATGGAGGGAACACGCTGCTGTGTGTACCCTGCACCCAGCAGGGGAGAACTCGCTTGGACGGTATCATAGGGCATTTCTCTACTCCTAATTACCACCTGCATCTCTTTCCAGGCCTGCACATGCACTGAGAAGGTACCACTGAACCCATGGGCCATGAGATCACCAAACCAGCAGTCGCTGTCCTGAGTCCAGCACGTGGGGTTTTGGGGCGGGGGGGGGGGGGTGGTGGTTTCATCTGAAAAAAAGCCATTTTCTGGCAAACCCTAGACCACTGATTTCATCACCTCGTCAATAACTTCACACATTGTCAGAAACAGATTGCAAGGAAAGAAAGAGGTTTGGTGTGGCAGCAGCTCTCAGGAGGAGATGAAGAACAAAGTGCCCCCCCAAGGCAGGAATTCAGCTGCATGGAAGTACCTCAAACCAAGGCATGGCTTCTGCCTGAAGTCAGGACAATCATTCCCAGCCAGCAAAGTGAAACCCAGATATTCCTCAGCCTGGCTGCACCATCACCACGGGACAACAGGCTGCAAAGCAGTGCCTCCTCCCATGGGTAGAACACCCCATCAGAAAGGGGGAGATGGCTTCTGTCTGACAGATAGAGAACCCTCGTGCCAAGAGGGTACCTTGCCTTCTGGCTGGTTTTGGCTGTTCAAGGAGATGGTAGGACAGGTGACAAGTCAAAGCTCTCAACAGACAACATCCTCCTGCCACAGAGACAAATGTGCAGCCACTATCCTCCTGTTCTGGTGCTGTAAACCACACAGGACACTGGGACCACGCAGCCAGAGATGTCAGGATGGGATCTCACACCTGTATTTAAATAAAGCACTGAGGCTGCATCCATAATCAGCAATGTGAGTGATGAGGAGATGTGCTGATTGGGATCTACAGACCAGGACACTCCCGGACAATCATCACATGGAAAACCGAGGGTGGCATTTGGCCCCAAGAGCCTAACTTAGAGCAAGGCTAATTGTATTAAGGACTACACAGTGTATTGCTTTATTCGTAATGAGTTTTAGGCTTCAGAAGCTGAGAATCCCATCTGCAAGAGCAGACTGTTGCAGGATTCAGCTATTAATAGCCACTGGTACACACTTACTTCCAGCTGAGGGACACGAGGGGGGAGGAGACAACCAGATGGAGATAATGCATTAGGGTGACACAAAGCCAAAAAAAGGATGATCCACTTCCCCACATCCTCACACACATCTCAGGCTTGCAGCAGGGAGCAAACCAAGTGTCACATGTGATTAACTCATAAACATCCTAATTATAAAGTTCTTACATTAGATCAAATGTCTAAATATGACAAGACTTCAGGGTCCTCCCCAGAGCCCTGTACAGAAGAGGTAACACAGCAGGCTCCAGCTTCAAAGAAAGATCCCTGCCCAGCCTGGCAGTGCACTAACAGGCAAGAATCAGCAAACACATCTGCAAAGTACGAGCAAGAAGCCCCATCTCATTTACCAAGTGCTTTGAGACCTGCTAGTGCTGGGTAAGAACTACTCTCCCATCAATGCTACAGCCAGATGTGGATTCCAGAGCACCTGACTCGGGCTGATCTCTGAACCAGCCTGCCAGCAGAGACTGTTGCCACTGACGGGCACCACAACAATGGGGAACTCTGACCATCTCAAGACCCACGGGAGACATGGCTGCACTGACACCAGAAACATCCCCAACTGCAAGGTGACCTCTGCACAGCATCACTATCTGGGGTGAACTCGACCAGTCAGTGCCACAGGTACTGACCTCTGGCTTTGTTTTTATGCCCAATGATTAATAAGGGATGCTGCTGCTGAACTTACATTGCTGAAAAAAGCTGAATACTCTGTCATAGCTGGAGATGCTCCATCAGTAACACCTTGCTGCTGCACTTTGCAGGATTCCTAATGAAAACGTCACATCAAGGTGCCAAACCATAGTATGAAACTGGATCCACAGCCAACGCACTCCTGCAGACAAACACAGACCGAGCTCCACAGGGGCACAGGAGCTTCCAGCAGATACCTCCAGGGTGCTGCCAGAGTGACAGCCCGCTGGCATTGGGTTTTCTCCATCACAACACACTTGCTAGCAACAGTCCAGAGGCTCCTCACAGTGACTGTGTCTCCAGCTCTCTCACACTGTCCAGCCCCTGGGTTGCTTTCTACTCGGCAAAAAGAGCACAGCAGAAGCACAGCTCACAGCTCAGAGCATCACTTCCCAGCCCAGCAAAGCTCCTGGGACTCACAGGCATCACTGGGGGCAGGCAGGGCCCTATGGCAGCAGGACTCCAGCTATGCTCTGGAGACAGAAATCATGCTGGGTCTGGTGGCTGCACAACCCCCTAGACCAGAGACTCCACCTAAGGCCAGGATAGAGGGACACTCGCCAAAAGTCAGCTGAAACTCAGCAGTTTGTCACTGCTGGGGGAGGTGCAGGTCACCATTCGCTCCAGGGCCTTCTAAAAGAGCACCTCTGTGGAATGAAACTGCTGCAGAGACTCTTGCAGAGATTCCAGTGGGACTCTGGCTTCTGCCAAGAAATCAGGCGAACAACCCGAGCACCCCAGGATCCCTGCGTGGCTTGTATCCTCCAGCTGAGAGCGTTACCCGGACGGATCTTCCCAAGCAGAGGCAATCACAAGCAGACATCTGGCACACCGCTCCCGCTCGCCAGAAATTTTCAGTAGGGAACGAGTTACAAAGCAACACTGCTCATGCTGTTATTATAATTAAGGGTCTGTCAGCCTGCTGCAACTAAGGCCAAGTTTATTTAGGGATTGTGAGGGAGGGCTCTCTGAAACAGCCTCTCTAATTCTCTCTCTTCCATTCTCCTGATCCCACAGAGACACGTGTTTCCATGGACAGCTTGCCAGCTGAGGTTGGAGCAACCTCTACCTCTGCTGACCTCTAACCTCCAGCAGCATTCCCCATTCCCTGCTCCAAAACAGCAAATGCAAGGGTTATCCAACCATTACAGAGGTTTCCAGTGAGACTGGGAGCAGCAGACACATGCCCTACATGGAGGCAGGTGTAGGTGGGTGAGCTTTCACTGGTGTTCCTCACCTGCCTTGAGGGGCAACACCATGCGCCCCACATTCAGGACAGCACCTCAGGCAGCTACAGAGCAGGGCGTCACGGGAAGCAAAGCTTTTTTTCTTACAGGCTTCATGCTGGCTGAACAGCCTCACACCTGCACACCTGTGACTCTCCAAGTACCTTCCATAGGGCTCCCTGAAACACCACGAGTGAGACGGGAGCTCTTGCCAGGTTTGTGCAGGAGCTGCACCACGAACACCCAAGGACAAACACTTGGTGTTGTGCACTGTGCATCTGAGTGAGTTTAATGGGTAGGAGCCAGGTGTTAAACAAGCTACAGCCCTCCCCCACCCCCCAACCCTGGTTGGCATCTGGCACCATCAGGCTGAGCTCTGCAGTGTGACAGACTCACCAGTGCACGCTGAGAACAGCACAAGGTACAAGGGCTGGTGACCCTGCACTCCCTGACCTCCTCCCCTTCTCACTCAGTAAAATTGACTCTGCCTGCAAGGGAAGTGATCCCTCACCCCCAGGCACCAGCTGCAGTGGCTCCAAGGCAGACATGGGACCAGGCCATCGGGTGCTGGCACATAGTATTTGTCAATGGCTGCACTCCTCAGAGAAGTTGTTGTTCATCAGGGTCCAGTCACTTTTCCTTTACTCACAGAGCTAAGAAAGGGAATGCAAGAAAATGCCAGGTAACAGCACTGAGGGTGTCCTGCTCATTTCAGCAGAGGCCTGAGCACTGCCATCAGCTCTGCCAAGGCATGCAGGAGCAGCACCACCACTGCAACACAGCTGGGGCCAACCAGGGGAGATCCAGAGCACCTGGCACTGGGCACAGAATGCCAGTCTGGAGCTGGTGGCCATCGCCATGCGCTGTTACGGCACAGCATTGCTCCATCCCTGACAGGGGTCAGAGTGTCAGGGCAGGGTGAGGGCAGGGCAAGACCCCAAGGGCACTGACTGTGGAGCCACACCACCTCAGGTCACAGGTCAAATCACACCTGAGGCGCATCTCTCCTGCTATCAACATGTGTCACTCAGGACTTGGGTATCAAGAATGAAAACACCAAGATGAAGCTTAAAAAGCCCAGGGGTCTTCCAAAGTCTACAAAACCTTGGAAGGGAGCATAATTGTGGAGCCCCACCTGCAGGGCTGGGTTCACTAAAGTCACAGCTGAAGCAGTGGCTGTTTTGGGGTCCAGGGCTTCTCCTGCTGCTGTACTTCTTGGGGAGCTCGTTACCAGCATTTGGAGAGGTTCCACTTTGATACCCCAGCACTAAAATGAGTTGCAGATCAAACCGGGCAGCCAACAGAATTTTTAAATTAAACTACAAAATTACTTAAAATCCCCTTTGAGGATGTTATCACAGGGTTAACACCCACTCTTGGCTCCAGATAATACAGCAGCAATAAATGGTAATGTGCGCTATGGAACATGATTTATTTTTGCTGAGCAGGCTTGGCATTATAAATCTCAGCACTCTTAACATTTTAAGTTGTTATTCCAATGACAAAATAGACATGAGGGAGATAACAGTCTTTATCTCCATTAACGTTTTATTGTTGTTCAGAGAATATGGATACAGACTGATCCAAGGGTAGGAAAATCACAGCAATTTGTTTGCATACTGGGGAAGCTGAGATAATGGTTGTGTTTTATGACCGCACCAGGGAATCAGCTGAGACGCAGGACAGAGCAGATCGAAACGGGAGATTAATCGGCTATTTTGGTTTCTGGCTTCCATTCGGGTTACCGTTCCATTCCCAGGACCTGCCTCCGTACGGCATTAAGAGAGACGGTGCACACGTGTGGCCGAACAGCTGACTCGTGGCCCCCAAGCGAGCGAGGAAACAGGCTTTAAAGGAAGCAAAAAGGCTGCAGAACAGTTCTGTGCAATGCAGACAAACAGCACTGCCACCGAGGCAGGATCCTACTGGATACTCAGCCGCCTGGGAATGCCCGCTGCCCGGGCTCCAGCAGTCCCCTGTGGGGATGCAACACAGAGCTCCTGACCTGTCTGGCATTCTTCCTCCTTCCCAAGGTACACATTGCACCTCGGACTACCACAGCACCCTCTGTAAGCTGAGCCTGAAACAGTGAGCTGCAGCTGTGGCGAGGGCTTTGCTGCAGGAGGCTTAAGCAGCTAAAGGCTGAAAACCAAAACAAGAGAAATCCCACATAAACCATGCAGCCAATCTGTCCCATGCCAGGACCTGCTGGGCCAGGGAGGGCAATGCTGCCTTGTCCCAGGACCTGCTGGGCACAGGAGGGCAACCCTTTTCCCTCAAGAAATCAGGCTCATAATGCACCAGGAGAAAACAACAGTGCTGGAATTGCCCTGAATGGAGACATTGACTCCACCAGCTTAATCATGCCTTTACCAAGGAGGATGGCAGGGAGGTGAGCTGGGGACAGTGTTCCTGACAGCATCCAAACAACTCACCAGTGTCCGCACACCTGGGTTCCAGTTTCTAGGCGCTGGGGCAGGTGGCCTCTGGGGCATCTCACCCTTTACCGGAGTGCTGGGGACAGGGCCAGGGTTCACTTTGTGCCAGCTCCCCACCACTCCAGGGCACGGCAGTCACCAGTTCACCAACTCATGAAGACTTTGAGAGGGCTGCAAGGAGCTCAGGTGCCACTGCCCAGAGCTGCCGGGTGTCCAGGAGTCATGGCAGATCTACGCAGGGATGCTGGGAGGAGAAATCCGGGGGTCTTCTGATGTTTCCCCACCAGCTCCAGGATGACTGGTTGTGTAGCAGCTCCACCAGCGCTGGCTGCCCGGACCCCTGGTGTGTGCCCACGCAGCACTGCTCGGGCTCTCTCTGCTATGCCCAGACCCCCCGTGGATGCCTGCACATCACTGCCCGTGCTCTCCCTGCGGTACCCAGACCTCGGTAGGCTCGCACACATCACTGCCTGGATGCTCCCTGCGGTACCCAGACCTCGGTAGGCTTCCACACGTCACTGCCCGGGCTCTCCCTGCGGTACCCAGACCTCGGTAGGCTCGCACACATCACTGCCTGGATGCTCCCTGCGATGCCGGAGCCCCGAGCCTGCCCTGGGTGCAGCTGGGGCTTTGTGCCTGCTCAGCACATCGGCGTCAGCGCTGCCAGCTCCCGGCCGCAGCCGCACAGCCGAGATGGGGAGGAGCGGGGAGGAGGCAGCCGCTATTTTTAACCTGCCTGATCAGCATCCTGCCAGGTCAACACGCCTCGGCTCCGCTACGTGTGCCGGCTCTGCGGGCCCCACCTCCGTGCCAGCCCACGGCACACCTTTCCCAGAGGTTATGGGAGCCCACACCAGCAGCATTTCCAGCGACCCAGCAGCTGGGACTTACATTCTCAAAGGGTTTCTTCCACAGGTATTTATTCCCCCAGCAAATCACCACCAAGCAAGGTCGGACTTCGTGATCTTGGAGGTCTTTTTCAACCTTAATGATGCTTCTGTGATTCTAAACCTGCTGGCAGGGTTATACCTCTGCCCCAGCTCCCAGAGTTAGGGAAGCTGATGATTACCTGGTCTGCCATGCCATTAAGCCCTTCCATCTACTGACCTTCCAGGCACCAGATCTCACCATCTCTCTGGGGAGGAGGTGTCAGGGGTTTGGCAGAGCACTGCCAAGTCCTGTTCACACAAGCAGCCGCAAGAATCTTGCCCAGGAGCAAGGACCTGCTGGGTCAGATCAGGAGCACATCCAGCCCAGCATCCCATCTCCAATGGACAACAGGGAATGCACACAAACAGGGCAGCCACACGACGTTTCCACTGATATTCTGACACCCGCTGCAACATTCAGTTAAGGAACCTCCTGAACCAGAGGTGGTATCTCTGCATTTAGTAAACCTTGACCACTTCACCAAGTCCCACAATTCCATTTGGAAACCTGAGGATGGGGCTGGCAACCCAAGGATTGCCACATGAGCACCCACAGCATGCCCTGAGGTCCTGAGCTTGAGGGAAAGACCAGTGCTGGGTTCTGACCTCTGCAGTTGGTCCCCAGAGCAGGGGGACCCCACAGCAACAGGGACTGGGGCAACGCTGGGTTGTAATGCCAGACCACTCCACACTCCTGTTGGTGCCTGCTTGGAGTGACCCAGCTTTCCCCAGAGTTGGAGAGGGAGCAGCCCCCAGCTTGGTCCTCACACAGAGATGAGGAGGGGGAGGTGGATGCAAGCCCCCCAGATGCCATCACCAGTGACTAGGTATCCTCCTCACAGCCCATCTGCGGTGGGGCAGTCGCATCATTACCTGCTCCCAGTCCCCTCAGTAATCCCTAGATTACAGAGTCCCCAGGCACATCTATTCTCTCATTAATCTATGGATTAAAGTATCCTCAAATCGGCTTTGACGCAGTGCACTGCAAACAGTTGAGTTACTCTGTGCTCCTGCAGTGATCCTGGATTAGGCAGAAGGAGACATGTCCATGGGTCCTTCCCACCCAGGGGAAGCATAGGCTCAGGGAGAGGAAGGGAGGTCTAAATACAGTACATGTGTATAAATAAAAAGAAGAAAGAATAGGATTGTGTTTCATAATCAAAGTACTCATCTGATAAAACAAGTTCATGGAGGTTCCCAGATTAACTAAATCTCAATCCAGGGATCTCCAAACATCATCTCGCATCGTTTGCAACAACAGAAATACCCAACAGCTCTCACCCTAACCCAGGACTGGGAAATGCCTCACTTAGTGTTCTCCTGGGGACTACACACAGGTTTTTAAAAAAGCCACCACTGTACCACAGAGAGCTCAAGGCAAACTGCACTGGCATCAGGGCAGAGGGGCATTGGCATCAGGGCCCCTTCCTGTAGCATGATCGCAGGGCACGGATTCACGGAACAACAGAGAGGTAAGAGGGTTACAGAGGAAGAAACAAGACTAAACCAGGAAAAGGAAATGAAGGTTTAGCGGTAGATTTCTCAACAGCAAAACCTACTCATTTTGGGAAACACTCCCCCAGGAGATTAAAGAACTGTAGGGGCATCAGCCAAGTGCCTGGGGAAAACATGCAGGGAGCAGCCACACAGTGGCCAGAAGTGCTGCAGGGTGTCATGACCATCCCACCCACTGGGTACGGCACATCCCTGAAGCCACGCAGCCCCAGCAGAGCCAGCCCCATACCCACAGGGAAGAAGGTGCCTTGACAGAGCCATCAGTAATCAGGGATATCCCTATGGGGGTGGGGCAGGATGACCCCGGGACCCAGCTGGCCCCACAGTGGCCCCACACCATGGCCATGGGACATGAGTACTCCCAAAGGTGCTCCTCCAACAGCACAACCACCTGGTCATGGCCACCTTCCCATGCAGCCCAGGCAAGGCCACCGCTTCTCCTCCCAGTGCCATGCTGGGAATTGTGGGTGCCAGGGCTGTACCACACCTGTGTCATCCACAGCTACTGCCATGCCTGAGGCATTGACACCATGTTAACAGCCAAAGCACACACCCCAAAATGAATACCCCAAAATGCACACCCCACTCAAAAACTCCTGTTGGTGCCTTCCCAGAGCAGGTCCCTAGTACCAGGAGTGCAGGGTATGCATCACACCCTGGAAGGTTCCTGTCTGTTGCATCACACCAGCAGGAAGTGATATGTCTCCATGTCTCCATGTGAAAGGGTGACTCTGCCATGGGCATTGTGGGGTCAAGCCCTGCAGGCTCTCTGCACGGAGCCCAGGACATCTGGCAGCATCAGAACGGGACAGGGACAGAGCTGGAGAGGGGAATCCTGTGCCAAGTGCCCAAAGGGAGACACGCAGAGCTGTGGTCTTGGCTGCACTCACACGTGGGGGACAGGACAGGCAATGCCAGCCCTGCTACCAGAGACTCTCACCCCAGGAGGGACCTACAGCCCTCAGGCCAGCCTGGTGCTCAGCATCCCTCCTCCACCAGAGGACACCTGCAACAGGGCAGGTGTGCACTGACATGAACAACAACATGTGGTGTTGACCCACTGGGCTGAGCCATGACCGTGCTCTCGTTCCACCTGAACCCACTGAGCACACAAGACTGGGTTCCACAGCCGCTGCCCTCAGGGCAGGGCTCATGAAAAGGGGAGTTCACTTCATTCCTCCCATTCCCCCCTCATTTGGAGGTATTTACCCAATTGCCAGCCACAGCAAGGACTCAGAGATATGCCAGGTGGACAGCACTGCTGCACAAAGAAGGTGACACCCACAACCTGAAGCCTTCAGGAGACAGGCATTTTGGATCCAGCTGCTGAAATGGGCCAACTCAGGGCAGGGGAGCACAAAGGGCCCTTCTACATCTCCAACAAGTATGTCTAAAAGTGGTAGCTACTCCAACGGTTGTTTGTATTCAAATGTCTCAATTTGTCCTACTTTTGGCTGGGCACTCAGCAGAATTGCCAATGAAGATGGATTTATGCAGCAGAACAAACCAAGCATATTTTCTGGCCATTTTTCACATGACATCTGCCATTCTGGGGCAGTGCTCCGAGATCTAAGTTGGCATCGCCCTGGAACCCACTCAACCCGCTCCCTGGATCCAGGCAAACCCTGTGCCACGGCCGGGGACATGCTCTGCACCTCAACACCTCCACACTCCCTGGTGACACGAGTCAAATTAGCACAAGGGCCGAGTTCCTTCTCAGCAACACTCGGAGCTGCACATAAACGAGGCATTCAAGGGTGCACTTGTGAAATACCATCCTCACCCCATATTTGCATGAAAATACAAGACCTATTTAAGTGACAACAACACTTCACTAAACCAAATTACATAACCCGGCTTGTTCTCTCAACTGACACACCAGAGACACCTTCATTTCCAAAGCAAGTCTGCACCTGCTGCACAGCATTTGGAAGGATTTTTTTTCTT
This sequence comes from Acropternis orthonyx, assembly GCA_035583155.1. Lineage (NCBI taxonomy): Eukaryota > Metazoa > Chordata > Aves > Passeriformes > Rhinocryptidae > Acropternis > Acropternis orthonyx. The sequence continues at coordinate 18,279,989 of JAWWEU010000029.1, forward strand.
TTTTAACCAGAAGACCAGTTACCAGCCACAGCATTTTAAGCATATGCTGTTTTCACATGTAGAAAAAATAAAACTGATTTATTGACGTTTTTTACCCACTAGCAAGGTCTACCATTTCAAAGTGCAGTCAGCCTCCCTCTAGCAGAACCACCGCATGGAGAGTCAGGAGTCCTACAGAGCATGTGAAGAGAAATTCCAAGCTGATACACAGCCATTAAATCCCTCCCGTACTTCCCCTCGCCCCACCACCACAACAGGGACCACCCCGGCTGAGTTGGACACCTACTGCACAAATGCCTCTGGCTGTTTTGTTTCAGCTGAGAGGGTTGCTATAGTTCACTAGCACAACGCATAAGGCTCTTCTGAAAATGCCAGCACACAGCCACAGATTACCAGACAGACTGAATCTCATCACTGAAACCTCGGGTAGGAAAATCCTCAGACCTCCCCGTGTCACAGAATCACTGCAGGCTCATCTCAACCTTCCATCCTTCCTAACCAGGCAACCCGAGTTCTCAGCAGGTCACAACGAGGCATCTACAGCCCCATTTTTTACTTGATGGCTGTTGTAGCTGCCTTTTACAATGCAGCAACGGCAAATTCATCCTTCCATGGCACACAACACATGGTGATGCAGGCCAGACAACAGGGAGGTACGGGAGCTCAACTCTATCCTGGCCACACCACCCTCCTGCAAGCACCGACTCACACCATCCCTCCCAGCAGAAACGTTCTGCCAGCATGGCGTGGTCTCCACAGGTCCATCACCACCCCGGTCCCACGGTGTGAGACACCCAAGGAGAGCAGCAGAGCCACAGATGCCCCAGGAAATCACCTCCCCTGACTCGGGGGGCTGTCATGCCAAGCATTCACATTCCAGCTACACACGAGCAACCCAAATGACCATTTTTTGTGGCTCACCAGGTATCCAAAGCTTTCCATTACTTTATCAAGCCAAAGATTTCCCACTAAGCAAACCCTCCTTTAGCCATGCGCTGAAGACACAAACCGCCCAAAGTCTGGTCGTATGTTGGCTTCTTCTAAGCCTCAGGAGAATGACACAGTAAGAGAAAGCCATTTTGGCTACTAATGAAGCTATGAAAAAGCCTTGTTCAGACTCTGGTATGGGTTCTGGTTTTTGAAGCCTTATTGAAGGGATCAGCACTACCGGGGGGATGGGGGGTTCGGGTTTGCTTTACAGCAGCTGCAATTTCCTCCCGAAGCGAGGGAGCAAAGGGAGGTTGTGACAGAGCTGATGGGAAGTCGAACGCTCTTCGGCTGCCCGGGAGGACAGCAGAGGCGGCTGCAGCTCTGTCCCCATCCCTCCTTCACCCCTCGCTGGTGGAGCTGCCTTTGTGGCGGCTGCGGCGTCATGTGCAAGCTGAGCTCACGTTCCGATGCCTGAACCGAACATGGCCACACCGTCTCCTCCACTTCCGAGCCATTATGGGAAGCCACTTTCAAATGCACCAGCCAGCCTCACCGAGGCTGTGACATTATCCATGTCCAACAGCCTTGGCATCTCCTCGCCTCCGCAACGCAGCAGTCAGGATTCTCATTCCTTCCTGCAGCGGCTTGTAGGAAAAACAGCCCCGAGACAACTGTTCCATTCGGTGACGAGACCTGCATCACCGTTTGCCGTATTCCCGCACCTCATACCGCGGCTCCAGCCACCTGCGGCACCGCGAACGCCCTCAGGGGCTGAGGAAACCCATCTCGAACCGCGGCCGCCGCCCGCATCGCTCCGGCTCCAGCGCGTCCCGCATCCCTCCGGCTCCAGCGAGTCCCGCATCCCTCCGGCCCCGCGGGCTCCGCTCCAGTGGGGAAAGGGGCTGCTGAGGGGCCAGGACTCCCCTCGCTCCCGGAGCCGGAGGGGCCCGGGGAAGGCGCGGGGGCTCCGCAACCGGGCGGGAGCGCGGGGGCAGCGCTGCTGCGGGCGGCTCTCGGTGCCCCGGCTCGGCCACCCCCGCGCCCGCAGAGGCACCGGCCCGGCCCGGGGGAGCCCACCCGGCGGCTCCCGGCGCTGCTGAGTCACCGGAGCGGCTCCGCCGCGCTCGCACCGACCCTCCGGGGCCGCCGCCGCGGGGCTGCCCGGCCCGGCCGAGGGCAGCGGCTCCGGTCCCGGGACAGCCGCGGCCCCGGGGCGCGGGGAGCCGCGGGGGAGTGCGCGGGGCGATGCGGGGCGATGCGGGCGGGGGCCGGGGCCGCTGCGGGGCGGCCTCACCTGCTGCGGGCGGGCCGGGGCCGGGGGCTGCGGGCCGGGCTCACCTTCCGTGGCATAGCTGTGGTCTCGCAGGAAACTGCTGCTGATCTTGCGGGTCTCAGCGTCCTCCTCCATTGACGGCGGGCAGGCGGGCGCGGGGCGTCAGCAGCCGCAGCCGCGGATCCATCATCCCCCCCCGCGCCCTGCTCCGCGGCGGCGGCCGCCAAATGCGGCGGGGGGGGCGCAGGGGCGGCGGTGCCCGGTGGCTCCTCCCATACGGCACCGACCGGCACCGCGCGGGCGGGCGGAGCGCGGCGCGGCGCAGCCCCGGCCCCGGGGGACGCACCTGCCCCGAGAACGGTCCTGCCCGGGGATGCTCCCGACACGGGGATGCCTCCCATCGGGGGATGCTCCTGCCCTGGGACGCTCCTGCCTGGTGATGCACCTGCCCCGGGGAGACTCCCGTCCGGGGGATGCTCCTGCCCTGGGACGCTCCCCCCTGCCCGGGGATGCGCCTTCCTGCCCGGGGCGCCACTGCCCCTGGAGAACACTCCTGTCCCTGGGTAAGCTCCTGCAGCAGCGGCAGAAGGGCTGCTGCTCCCTGACCTGCTGCCCCGAATACAAGATCGCACCCGCGAGATGACACCGGGCCCTTTTTGGCAGAGCCACAGCACGTGAAAGCCGGGTGTCCCAGGACAGGGGATGCAGGAAGGGCCACGGGGGTGGCCATACCAGCAGTGCTGAGGAGGTGTGTGCCCACGGGCACCTGGCCCAGGCTCACCCTGTTTCGGCTGTGGAAGAGGATAGGGATGTTCAGTGACTGCTGCACACCTTTCCAAGGAGTGTGTGGATCCTCTGGGATGAGAGGCAAGGTCACCCCTGTTGTGACCTTATGAGGAAAGGTGAAATCCCAGTCCCACAGCTGCTTGCCTCCCCAGGACGTTTTCTGACACACTGTCACATGGAGGTTGATATAAGGCATTGCAAAACTGCACCTTGGAGAACTCTGGCAATTACTCATATGCATACGTAACTTCAGGATGTGTCAGTCAACCACAGCACATCACAGGCCACTCATTAATACAGGGATTACTGATGTGACAAGCCAGAAGCATTCACCAGACAGGCATGAGCCTGAAGTCTCCATGCCCACGCCTTCAACTGATTTATCCTGAAATGTGAGTTACTTGCTATAATCCCCAGGCACACATGTAAGTAAACCAAACACATTGTGTCTGAGGCTGAGGCTGCTCTCAGCTGCTGTGGGTGAGAGCCACAGGTTACTCCAAATTTGATCCCTGTGATAAGGCACAGGACCTGGTCATGGCTTCACAGCACAGCATGGAGATGTGTTGACCAAAGCTCTCTTGCAGGCCAAAGAGAGCCAAAACACTAACATCGTGCTTTAGAAATAACTCCTATGTTGCTGTTCCTCGTTCCTATGTTCCTCGTACATGTGACAGCACAGGGGGCCAGACCCGAACACGGCACCACAGGACTTGGAACTGATGCTGGCTCTGGGCAAGTCAGCTGGCACGTCTGTCTGTGGTCTCCTGTCTCCTGAGGGAGGGGAAAGACATGGACCTCCCACAGGGAAAGAGAGAAGGAAAAGAAAGATTAAAACTGCACCACAACAGTACCCCCAGGAAATGGGTTCCCTCTGCCTACACAGTGCATTTGCCCACAGGTGTCCTGCAAGAGACAGGAGCAACTCCAGAAAAGAAAAATAAAGATGCATTTTGAATAATCAGTTGTTACCGTATCACCTCCTCCTGTCAGACCTCCGATGGCAAACCCCAGGCCAAAGGCAATGCCTGCTGAGTAACGAGCCCCTGCAACACCCCTGAACATAAACAGAACCAGCGACCTCCTTCCCTTCCTCTTTAGAAGAATCCATCTTCTGTGTATTTCCATTTTAGCAAGTGCCAAGTCCTTTCTCCTTTATTAACTAGAAAAAATTATTCTCCCCATTGTGCATGAATTATAATTATGTATTCATAAGTCCTGCAAAGTTTTTCAACACACAGGATCATTTAAACACATCCACAAGCCACCTGTTTGTTATGCAACTCGCATAGGAGCTGCATCATGAAATCCATTTATTCTCAGCTTTTTAAAATCCAGGAACGAGCCTTTACAATAACTAAAAGCATTAGCTGTCCTAAGCAGGAATCCATTTGCAGATTAAATTCACCAAAGGTCAGCTTGTAGCTGTCACTGTTTTCCAAACCCCCAGGTGTCCACCATGTTCTGTACTTTGACATCTCCTGAAGAGCCAGGACACTTTCCACTCCAATGATTTTTGCTTCAATTAGAGAGGTTTAAGAGCTCTGTGCTCAGGTTTCTGTGGGATCTAAACAGTGTGTGAAGAATAATTGAATCAAACCTCCGATTTTATGCTCAGCACAGGACTTCCTTCACCTCATTTATTTCACCCTTCCATCCATGAGCACTAAATCTATTTTCCTAATTACTGCTCTGGGTTAGAACACTACCCTCATCTTTTAACCATTAAATATAGGTAACAAAATTTCTTTTAAACTCATAATAACTATTTCTGTTAGTTAACTGATCATTAGCACAGTGCTGTCAGCAGGGTACCAGCTTTCTGGACGATGCCAGAGGTCATCCTGCATGGAGAAATGCTGGTGACAGCCTGTGCCCACAGCACAAGGGACAGAGCTGACAGTGACAGCCCTGGGCTCCTGTGCTCTGCCTGTCATCACTGTGGGGGCAGCACTGCTGCCCTGGCTCTGCCCCTTCTCACAGGTGGAGCATCCACTCCCAACTCCAGAGTGGGACAGGGAACAGCTCCCTGGAAGTGGAATGTGATCCCACCCTGCAGCGTCTCAGATTTGTAGACTTACTAGACTACAGACCAACACAGGTGGTGGCCACCTCCACCTGCACCAACCCGGTCTGTGATGCTTTAGTTGAAAGGATCTCTCACCAGAGCCAGCACCTGGCCTTTGATCTGGGTGAAGGTCATGGCACACAGTTAGTATTCTGAGAAGGAGAGCACTTCAAGCCCTTGTACAATTTCTCTCATCATGCCCAATGTGCTCTGAGTCCTTCAGCTCGCAGATTCCAGTAGACACAGCACTTTGGCTTCACAAATCTTCACAAAGCTAATTATTCAGCAAAAATGGACAATTACACTCCTATACTCCCAGATGTAATTGGTGTCAGCCAGCCAGGCTGGTGGCTGGCTGGTCCATTTTTAAGGGACAACCCCAAAGGGAAAGGGTTATGTCAGGGCAGAGCCTCCCATGCTACACACACTGCAGCATTCCAGAGCGTCTCAGCATTCCCAGTACTGAACACATTCAATGCCACAGGCACAGTGTTCCTGGGATGGCCAGAGACACAGACAGTCAGGGACCCTGCTCTCCCGATGACCACAGACACTCGAGTGCTTCACAGACAGTGGATAAATATTATCCCAGAGGTAGAGAACCCAGAGAGACCAATGCTCCTCACTTCCAGCCCAGGGAGCCTGGGGAGAGCTCAGGAAGGGGCACCAGCTTGTGCCAGCCAACAAAGATCATTCCCACCCAGCCATGAAGAGACATGCAGAGTGGGTGAACCAACTCTAGATGAACATCCTCCTTGGTGAACACCTTATGCAGCACAGTCTTCTTCTCCCCCTCAGATGGAGCCCTGGGCTGCTGTGTTGTCCCCAGGGAATGTCTGTGACCCCCCCACCACACATTAACATCCTCACTGAGCCCCTGCGCACTCCCTGCTGTGCTCTGGAGCCCTGTCCTTGTGCTCCTGCAGCACAGCAAAAGAGCTGACTGTGATTTCACTGCACTAATTCGGTTTGTTTCTCATGGTTTCTCCTGAAAGTCGTGTAAGCAAGCTGAGGACCCCATAACCCACATCCAGGATGAAGTCTCAAGCATAGGAACCTTAATCAGGATGACTTGAGGAAGACCGATAATTTACCAGATTAAACCAAGATTAAGAAACCTGGGAAGCCAGGCTGCACTCAGACGGCACGCTGCAGCTCTCTCCTTCAGAGAACAAGGGTCAGGACCTTGGGGCAGAAAAGGGAAGAATCAGTTCATTGAATGCAAAGTAGGTGAAGACTTCTGCCTCCCAAAGGTTGTATGATAAATTGATCTACTTGGCCTTGACCCCAGCCACGCCGTTACGGGTGCTGGTACAAGCTGTACATGATTAACAACGCTCCAGTAACGAGCAGTGCCACACACCCAGCCCGGCTCAGGGAGCAGCTGCTCCCCAGGGGCTTTCTCTCCTGCCTTCAATTAGACCAACCAGCTCCTGCAGCAGTTTAGCAGCCCTTTCTTCGGGTTGCCTCTTCCCCTACTAAGCATTTTATGCCGTGATTTTCTGAAGCCCAGACATCTTCTTGTTCACCAGATGTCTCCTATGATGCAACAGCCACCTAACTGCAACACATACATGGTGCTTCCAGGAGAAATTTGCTATGAATTATTTCTTACTCTACTCTACAGACAACCCAGCCATAACATTTCATCTATATTATTACTAAATTGTATTATTGCTAAATACACTGCAGAACACTCCCAAATGGAATGAGGCACAGAGTATTTCATGAGGATCTGAGACATCAATGTCTTTTAAAGGATACAGTGCAAACTGTCACATGTTCCTCACATCAGAGATATAATTAGCTTAAATACTTATACAGTAAATAGGATTTGCCACTCCTGAAGATTAAGGCCACATGCTACAGCCTTGGAGCATCTGAACCAGGGGAGCACACTCTAGGCTAAGGAGTAAGTTTTTGCTTGAAAACAGCTACTTTGAGTAACTAACTCTTGCTGCTCTGCAAGTGAGGCCAGCCCATATCGGTGCTTTGTGTGCTCCTCTGAGTTTGGGTTTTATCTGGAGTAACAAACTCCACTGTAGGTGACAGTGGAAGGCCAAACCTGACAGGCATTGGTTGGGTATCTGGGAGTGAAACACCACCCCAGGGCACCAGAGCCGGTCTCCTGGGGAGCACTGGACACAGAGCACACAGCGCAGGTACGGGCTGTGTACATCACACACATCAGCTCCTTGCCCTAAAGGGCTCCCAGCCTGTGGCCATAAAATGTGGCACAGGGGGTAAGGAGGTTGCAAGAGGACACTGGAACATCACTCATGAAGAGAAGTCTCATGCTGAATAACTAAAGAATGGAGAGCAAAAATTAAGGCAGTATTTTTTTTCTTGGCTTTCCCTGTTGATTTATTTTCAGTTGGGGAAAAAATTACTGTGTTAATTTCACTGTTTTGTATAGAGATGCAGCTCAAAATGTTTAATTTGGTTAGGTCAGCCTATGGGAGGGCAACATGTGAACACACAAGTGCATTTGAGTGGAACACGTATTGTAAAATCATGCTGAAGGTCACCTGCTTGCCTTCAGCTGGCTGCACACCTCAGCCCTGCCTGCCCCGTTGATGACAAGGCCCTGCACAGGCTGGGTCCTTCCCATGGGTGTCAGGGCCAGCTGTGGACATGTGGGACCTGCCTTCCCCATGCTGCTGCTCATTCATCGCTCCACTGCTTTAAAAATGTCATCAGGCCAAAGGTGAAAAACAATTCCACAGAGACAAGATGGCAATCACACACCACAGCAATGAAAAAAAAAAACCATCAAAAAAGCCTCCAAACCTGCCAAACTATCAAACTACCAAGAGCCTGCAAACTGTTTGTCCATCACTTGAAGATCAGAAGAACCAACAAAAGAGAAACTGGGGTCAGTCTGAGTGAAGAAAAAGCAAACTGTCATGTAGTGTATTTACACTGGACACTCAGATGCTTCCCCATGTATCCTGGGATATTACTTGTGCAAATAACTATTTAGCATTCTTTTCTGTTAAATTAGCAATTAATATGCAAATTTGTGACCTCAAGGGTGAATTTCATTTGAAAGGTGGTATGCCAATGAAACACCAACATGTCCAGGTCATTGTGAATTGTATTTCCTAAACTACAGTTACTGCATGGTCTTCAGGTAATTTGAATGTGTCCCACATCAAAAAGTAATGATATCATGGTATAAATTAAAACTAGGGCTGTCCACGCCTTGCAACACAAGCACAGTGAGTTTCATAGCACTGCAATCCTGGGGCTGCGATTATGACTTCATAAAAATCATTGTGCTTGTCCTCAGATGTCACCCAGCAGCAGCAGAGTGAAGCATACACAGATGCAGCCTGGCCAACCCCGCAAAATGGAAAGCACAAAGGCTAATCAGTCAGAGAGGATTAATTACCCAAAGAAAAGGAAACTGAGTGTCTGGCAGAGCAGCACTCATGAACTGCGCAGGGATTAGCTGAAGTTCCACAACTGTGGGAAGGACTGATGGGGACCTAAAGCCCAAAACCAGGCTGGTGGAAAGTGCAAAATGGGGTACAGGCAAAACAGAGCTGCTGCTGGCTGGGATGCTGAGAGCCAAGGAAGTGAGAGCCCATTGACTCACCGACTGTTTCCACATTCACAGGAACTTGTCAGTTTTCAGTGGTGCTTCACAAAGCAACAGCCAGTGCAGGCAAAGTCCCTGACCCCATAACTGGGTTTCCCCCATGCTGCCCTGGCAGAGCAGCCCCATCTGTTGGCAGCATCCCATGACAAGCCATTTCTGGAACCCACAGCAGCACTGGAGAGCCAGCCTGGCTCATGCACGCCTCAGTTAACACAGAACGTGTTCTAAGCATGAAACTAGTATGGTATGGGGAAAAATCACAAGAAGTCATCACACCATGCTCTGATTCATCCAACACTCTGGTACCTATGCCACGGGTCCCACAAGCACAGTGGTGCTGCCACAAGTTACAGCACAAGTGACAGCTGCCAGACCCAGGAGAGTCCAGGGAGCAGCGTGGGAGCGCCAGGCTGGGCTGGATGCTGGCGGGGTGAGGCTGCACTGCACTCCCCGCTCACCATTATCAGATAATACAACACGTTATGCCAGACCGTCCAAGAGGGAACGTGTCCACTTCAATTGAGTTTGTGTTCAAAGCACCCAAGCATTAACAAAGGGTCAGGGAGTGTTATGCTGGTCCTGTTCAACATTTCTGATGTGAATGTGGTCCTAGGTCCAGTTGGTAATGCTGCTCCTCCGTGACTCAGAGCCATGAACAGGGAGCGGCAATGGGAGCGCCTGCGGCCCTGGCTCTGCCCTGCCCTCACCCCAGGTCAGTCATGCATTCTGTGTGAACACCTGAAATTCAACATTCCAGTGTCACCCATCACTCCTGGAGCTGTGCCTCCTCCTCCACAGGACCCCCAGGTGCCTTGCAGCAAACATGGCAGCTTGGGAAAGGTGGCACTGGGGCTGGCCAGGGTCCCCATGCCTGGGTGAGCCCTGGGATCAGCTGGAGCCTTCCCAGGTAGCAGATGGGGCTGCTCCACCACAAAACAAAAATATACCCCCTTTTTGGAGTCTCAGTGCAAGAGCCAGGTGTGACCAAGGTCTCACCTGTGCAAATGGACCTTGCAGAGCCCTGCCCAGCACTGTCAGTCTCCTGCTGCTTCCCAGGAGAACTGCTCTCCTTTCTCCAGGCTCCTCTTCAGCCGCCAGACAGGAAGAGCTCCCAGGAACAGCCATGACTGCAATAAGAGAAGTTTTCTCTCCTGTGTGGTGTACAGTCTTCACACTTGTTTACACCAATTCCCACTTTTAGAAATCTCCAGGAGAAAAGGAGTATCACACACCGATAGAAATGGGCTGGAACAACACTGCACTGGCAGGATAAATAGATGGTTCAGGACATCGGCCAGGTCCAGGCTTTCCTTACACTAAGGAGAGACCAACCGTCATCAAAACATAAACCCAACTGCGCTACCAGAGAATCATCATGAAGTAAAGCTTAGGGGAGAGGAAAAACTAAAACAAGAGACACCACAGGGAACCTTAAAAGTTTGCACAACTTCTCAGAACACCAGTGCTGTAAACCTAATATTTGTATGTCACTAATATTTACATATAATCTACCTCATGTCATTTGGAAAAACAAACCTGGAAAACTGTTAATTAATAAAAGATATCACGTCTTATTAACGTTCATATAGTAATTACAAAAACCACATATCCATCTGTTAAGCAGTCAGCAAACAAGACAAACGACTGTGTTATGTTAAACAGATTATAAAATGCCTGAGGGAAGGAAATCTAATAGCCCCGACCCAGCCATGAATCAAGCAGCAGCACACGGGCTCCAGCACACACAAACACACGCATGTGGCTTTCCCAAGGCCTTTTCCTGAATTACATACAACAACAGCAGCAATGAGGTTAGCACAGCATTAGGCAAAAAAGTCTACATTTAAATGTGATGATGTGATCATTAAGATTTTATGGTCCTTTAAAAAAAAAATTACTTCCTAAAACAGACAACTACCCTCCCCAAGATAAGACTGGAACAATATGCAAAGTAACGTTAAATCCAATTGCCCCTGTCCACATGGGAATCCAGCTACTTTAATCCAATTGAATAAACAAAACTGATTTCATTCCTGTCATGTTTGTGAGTGATTTCTGAACATTTAAAGGGAGAAACATCCACACATGGAGAGTAATTGATTCATTAGCATGAACATGGTCAATCTGTCCGTGTGTTCTCCGGACACTCAGTGCAGTCCATGGACCCTGAACAACTTGTGCTTCTTGCCTTGCACGTGCATTACTGGCTGCCAACTTGTAGCAGTCTTGTTGTGATTGCTCACATAGAACAATTAACTGTGTTCACTAGAAAGAGGCATTTGAACTGTGTATTTCACACATACTAGCAACTCCCTCTGCCACTCATCATCAGTACACATAGTACTGCCACAGGATGCCCTGGACTGCACACCCTGCTTCTCCCACACGAACTGCAGGCTCCCCTGGGAGCTCTTGGTCCCCCAGCTTGTCCTGAGCACTTTCCAGGCTTCAGTTCTCTCAGCCCTTACACTCCAACCTGCCACAGCTCACCAGAGAGTCAGTTTTCAGCCTGCTGAGTGCACAGTCTGTTTCAGACCTATGCACACATCATAGCCCATCATATGGGCTATGGCAAAGAGGCTCTGGTGCTTCATTTTCCTGAGACCCAAATTTATGAGAATGGAATGTCAAAGGTGTAACAGCAATGTTCCCCTCAATCCTGCCCCCAAATAATCAGTGTCAGAAAAATATGGGCATGACAGTCCATCAAAAACATTCTCCGTGGCTTTCCCAGACTCACACACGTGAAAATCCATCAGTGTGAATTTTATGGCTTTTAAGTTTCGACAACACAGAAAGTGATTCAAGCAGAGCAAACCTGCAATGCCTTTACTTTCAAGGACAACTACCCTTGAAAAATTACAAAGCCAGCACAAAAAGAAGATGAAGATTTGAGGGCAGTCTGAGCAGCGGGGGACAATAAATGGACTCCTCTGCAAGCAATGCCTTTGCCGTGTGGCTGTGCATGCGCTCGTGGTCCGGATACAGCATCCCAAAAAGAAGCTGGGGAACTGTTTGCCTCCAGGGAAGGCACAGGACCACCCCAGGGGCATACAGCAGCCCCTGGCAACCCCTGTTGACCCCACACAGGGCCAAGGCTCACTCCTTGCTCTGCACCGTGCATCCTTGGGTCTAGATCTGCTCATGCACCAGGAATTGTCACTACTGTCCTGCATCGCTGCTGAAAATGAGCATCTCTCAGCAACTCTTGACCCTCTCCTCCCACAAGCTGCAGGCTCCAGACCCTCAGGCTGGGAGGTCTTCTTGGAGTCTCCCCAGGTCCCCACAGACAAGAACCAGAGCAGGAACACGACTGCCTCGTTTCCCAAACACCTTTGCATCTTGCTCTTAGGCTGCTCCTGGCTTTAATCAGTTGCATTATTTGTTTTCTTCCTCCCATTATTCCTTCGCTTAAGACTTCAGATTAACAGTGGGGATGGAGAGAAGCCTAAGCCGCTATTAGCTGAAACAGGCAAGTCAATTAGCCTCCTTCAACAGAACAACATCTGACTATGTGGCACTGGGTCAAAAAATGCACCTTGATGGTTTTTCTTCATGGGTTAGTGTGGTGGGTTTGCTGCCATCTGCTTCTGAGTTGATTACTCTTTCATTTCAGCAGAGGAACATCGAATTTAAAGGCAGAATCAAGGCAAAAATAAAAGGAAAGCCTTCTCATCAGCTCCTGCTTTTGAACACTTTGGTTTTATTGTGAAATTTCCACTTCAGGCAGGTTACTGAGAAACCACATTAAAGAGAAGTAACACCTGCCTTGCTTGTACTGGCAGGGTCCAGACACATGTGTCTGCCTGTTTTTATGGACGTGCACGTGAAAATCCCATGCCTGACTCAACCATGGCTTTTTTTTAAATTTTATTTTTGATAAGCTTAAATTTCTTGACCATTCAGACCTAGAGACCTTATGCCTAAAACACCAGTGAGCAGTAACTGAGTGCTCAGGCCATGGTTGTGTCATGCTCCCAGGATGGCCAAGTGCCCCTGTGCTCACCACCCTGCACAAGTGATGAGGCCCACACATTCACAGCAGACTGTGCTACTTGAAATTACTTCATGAATGTCACAGGAAGAAAAGAACAAGGCGTTTTACAAAAAATATTCACTCAACAGAATCGAGCATCACACTCCTCTGCTCGCTCGGGCTCAGCCACGCGATCACACCCGGATGCAGCAGACACGGTGCCGGTGCCGACAGCAGTGACGTGCCCTGGGCAGGGAGGCACACAGTATGTGCAGGAGCTGTGCAGGTGAGTGCTCACCCCTGGCCTCTGCCGGAGCTCAGGGCAGCCACACTGCCATGGTACGCCTCAGAGTGCACCCAAACTTCATTCAGGGACAACAGAAGGAACAAACAGACCGACAGAGCTGCTCAGGCTTTAGGTACAAAGCACACCTACACCAGAGGAACCCAGTCCTGAACTCTGTTGGCCATATGGACACGTGCTCCATGCAGGGTCTTACAGCCCCGTTTCCAGACGAAACTGAGCCAAAAGTCACACTGTCATGCAACACTCCACAGAAAGGAAAACAGCAGCCAGCAGCACTGGAAACATGCGAGGACAAAAACTGCTGATGAAGTCCACAGAAGCTGGTAAGAACTCACTAATGTAAGTGCTTAATTATATTGCTGAATGTGCGTTGCCCAGACAAGAGGTGGCCCGTGGCCGTGGCCAGCTGACCGCTCCCAGATCACACGCTGGAAGAGGAAACAGAAAACAGAGTGCTGAGCTGTATACTGGAAAATGTATTACTAAATGCCACGAACTTGCATTTGAAAGGAACTGCTGATTGTGAATAAATCCACCATATGGCTTTACAAAGCTCAGTGTGTTTATTTCCCAAATATAGACAGATCAGCCCCTGACAGCCTGGTTTTCTTTTATAATCCACATCAGAAAATTACTTAGAGTACAATATCAAACACGATTTGTTGGGTTGCTGGTGTAACACAAGGAGTTCACAGTAAGAGCTAGGTCTTATGTACGGCAATTACACCTGCACAGCTCCACTACAACATCAAAACATTTAAGAAATTTCTGAGACCTTCTGTGTGATTTTGTTTTACAAAGCTGCCTGCAGAGAAAAGAAAAAAAAAATATTATTTCTGTGAATGTTTTCACTGAGTCACATGCACAGCCCTGTGACATTCCTGGGTGGGGTCGGTGGAGATGGCACACAGAACCCAAGGGGCTTGCAGGCTGTCTCTGGTTATTTCCCACCTGGTCTGCTGAGCCGGGACAGCAGCTAAACGTGCCTTTGGGTCTGACCAGAGCTGCTGAGCTGTGCCCGTGGCTGTGCCAAACACAGTCCATGGCGCTGGGGGAAACGCCTGCCCTCGCCCCGGCGCTGGCCAGGACAACGGGTGGGGCAATCCCAGCAATATACAGGCAAAGCTGCCCCTGGTGGGGATATGCAGAGACAGCTTCTCTGGTTTTTTTCTTACAGGTAGGTCACCCTGACCACACTCATCATCCTGCTTTCCCCAAGAGCGCCTAAAATAACTCCATTTAAAGGCAGCCGCAGCCCGAGATCTGCTCTGAAGCTCAGCCCCCGCCAGCTGCTCTCCCCTCTCGCTCTGAAGCATTTCCCTGCAACCTCCATCAGGTCCCTTCCGAGTGGGAGGGATGACAGAAGGCACCTTTGTGCTGATTTAAGCACTAACTAAATATAGACAACAGGGGAACGCTGGGAAGCTACAGCTGAACCCATCTGTAGTGAGGGAAATGCAGCCACAGAATGGAAATATCTCCAGAGCCTTGGAAACGTGCTCTTAATTCGGCTTTTGCTGTTGTTGAAGCCGGTTTGACACGAAAATCGCAGGAAGCATGAGCTGCAGGGAGCCTGGAGAGACCGCCGGTCACGCTGGGATCAGCGCGGGACGGGGAGCAGCGCCCCAGCACAAACCGGGGGACACGAAAAATCATTTCCAAAACCCTCCGACGCCAGGGCAGAACACCCACAACTAGAAGTATTTTTGATTGAAAAAAAAAAAACCAAAACCCTCAGGGGCATTTTCTGTCGTTAAAAACGAGCCCTCGGGGCCGCCCCAAGCATCCCCCGCCGGGCGGGGGTCCCGAGGGGAGCCGCGCTCCGGGGCGGTGGGGAGGCAGAACCCCGCGGGGAGAGGCCAAAGGACGGAGCCAGAGCGGACTGTGGTCCCGGCGCCCAGAGAGCCGCGGGATGCGCCGCTGCCGCCGCCCGCAGGCTGCAGAGGGCGGCGGGGGGACCGCTGCTCTCCGTGCGAGTGAGACCCCCACGGGCACCGAGACCCCCATCGGTAGCGAGACCCCCACGGGCACCGAGACCCCCATCGGTAGCGAGACCCCCACGGGCACCGAGACCCCCACGGGCACCGAGCGCGCCCCCGCGCGGCAGTCGGCGGGAGCGCCCCCGCGGCGGGCGGGGCGGGGCCGAGGGGGCGGGACCGGGCTCAGGTGATTCCAGGTGTACTTTTGAGCGGGATTTCGGAGCCCTTGCCCTGCCCTGCGCAGCAGTGACGGCTCCCCGCAGGTGGCGGTCGTCTCCTGCGAACAAGCAATATCTGGTCTGGGTTTTTAAAGATAAAATCCGCAGAGGAAGACCGATAATTTACCAGATTAAACCAAGATTAAGAAAACTGGGAAGCCAGGCTGCACACAGAGGGCACGCTGCAGCTCTCTCCTTCAGAGAACAAGGGTCAGGAATTTTCCATTTCTTGGCTGCCTGTCATGAAGAGGTGTTGCTAAAGAGGAAAACGTAAAAGGACTGACTGGTCCTTGTTTATTCCACCCAGCCCACACAGCACCCTGATTCCAGTCGATCACCACCAAAGTCTGACCAAAGACAACCCCGTGTTCCTCACCCAAATTCTGTGGCCCTGCCCACCCAAAGGGAACACCCCAGCAACCCCCTCAGTGGGGCTTACTCAGATGCTCAGAAGGGTCACAGGGGGATGTGAACATTAATTCATTTAAAACAACAGCTCAGTGTTTCACCCATGAGAATTTAAAATCAAATTCAACTCCACTCTCCATCCAGCATCTTCGAGAGAACACAAATGAGGTCATGTTTCAGCCTGGGAAACGGGTGCATAGCCTTTTGAAACAATTAAAGGCTGATCTCCAAGTCAGGCCATGTCTCAACCTATGAGCTACCAGGCTTTTTCCTTTTTCCTCCTTTAAAAAGAAAAAAATTAAAATTCAGCACAGTTCTATCATTTCTGGCTGTAAACTTACAGCGGTGATCATGCAGCAGTGAGGGATCGTGGCCTCAATATAGAAATGTTTAGACTATCAGAGCTCACTTACAGACACAAAGCACTTTTATGTGGCATTAGGAGGTTTGGAATTAAAAAATTCCACCCTGAACTGATACGAGCACAGTATGAGCTCAGACCTCCATGCCTGTTTATCCAGGTTTCAGCTGTGAGGTCCCAATTTGGAGCCCCGTGTCCACATGGGGATGGGACCCACTTGTACAAGGAGCAGCAGCAGACACAGAAATGTTACTTTTTGTAAAAGGCCTTGATATGGGCAGAGCAAGGAAAGCTGCAAAGGAAATGCAAACAGTGGAGCCAAGGAAAGGTATTTCTAGCTCCTGAAGTGCACTGACCACCCGCAATGGAGAAAACCAACCCTCTGCACCACCACCAAGCCTGAACTCCAGTACCTGAGCCCAGTAACAAACAGTGGGTTGGGCACCCTGCCACATCCTGAGCAGCACCCCTGCTATGGCAGCTCCCCAGCCAGGACACAACTCATGTCTCAAATTAAAGCAGTCCAACGACACACCTCTCCCATCCCTACTGCAGCACATCACCTGCCTCATGCTGGAAACCACCACAGGAGTGGGATTCACTCATGCAACAGGGAGGAAAGAGAAGAAATAGGTGTCACAGAAACAAGGCCTTTAAACTCTCTGAGAGGATTAATAATTTCCACACACCGTGCTGCTTCAGCTTGACACTATGTCTTGTATTTTGGATAGGGAATTTGCCCTTTTCCCCCAAGCCACAATCCAGGTCTTTGTGGCTGCACAGAATTAACCTCATTTACTGTTATGGAACAAACCAACCAGGCAGTTGGACTCCTGCACATGGTGCAAGTCCTGATTAATGTAAGACCTGCGATTAGAGCCAGTCTGATGTTCTTCACTCAAAAGCGAGGGTTGATGTGGCATTCAGAATGAGAAACTGCAGAACAGCTAAATCAGGAAATGCAATTATTGTAGCAAGCTCAATCTTTACTTGGTGTTCTCCTCCATCAGCCTTACACTAATGGCCTCTCTTCATGTAATTATAGACTATTAGTTACACCAAACCATATTTGCATACTTACACAATCATACTGTACCTCTAATTCACACACCATCCTATAGGATTAGCACTGCTGCAAACTTAATTTATGTGGGTTTCACTCCAGGGTCATTCAGGACTTCAATGAAGCTCCCAGCTGCTGGTGCCTGATTAACTCGGGTCAGAGCCATCAGAATTACTCACCAGGAAAATGAAACCCACTTGTGGTCAACACAGCAGGAATAAAACTGACAAGCTGGTGCTAAATGTGAGGGTCATCATAATAACAAAGGTAAAGCCTTCAGAACAGAAAATTGGCTATTTTAGGTTCACTCCAGGCTAAGGATTTTGTGTGAGAGCTCTCCATCATGCGGTCCAGGGTTTGCTCTGTGACACCCTGTGCAGGGACCAAGTGTAGTGGAGGACCGAGCGGCCACCAGCCAGCTGGTCCCTGCTCCATCCCACTGCCAGACTGGCATTCAGGGGCCAGGACCTTTACAGCACATTTTAAACAGTTTCCAAGCAGAACTTCCTTCACATTGTTAACTGGCCTTTTCCACTGATCCCACTGAAACCTGAACACACTTTTTGTTGTCACCCATGGAGGAATCTGCTGTCTGGAGTGCATGAGGAAATAATTATTACTTTTTACATGCATCACTCAAAAATATTCCAAAGGCCAAAAGCTTAGCCTAGAGATGCCCCTAAGGTAAAGAGCTTGGTTTTAAGGTGCCTCTGGCTGAGCTTTCATGTTAAAGACCCCTACAAAGCTAACCCTCTAGCTTAAGGGCATCTTTGAGCTAAGCTTTAATATCAGCTCTAACATAAGTGATTAAACATCCTGGCCTTCATGTCACTTCCACTGGAACCTCCAAAAATGCTGGTTCAAAGCCTGGGCACAAACTGCAAGACATGGAAAAACAGAAAACTGTAAAAGGCTTCAGAGAAAATAAACAGAGAGTTACCTCAGGGCTACTGAAACAGGCACTGCTCCACTCTTTGGAAGACTTGAGAGCCAGGGAACTACTCATACAAATGCCCTGGGAATTATCATAACTTCCAAACAGGAAAAGACACAGGAGGAAAGAGGGAGGAGCTGCTGTGACTTATCAAGCAGCAGAGATCAGAATTCGTCCGCGCCCTCCTTCGACCTCCAGACACGCAGCCCGTAATTTGGAAGCACACGTAATTCCTGAAGATTAAACGTAAAGTCACTTTCTGTTTGAACTGCTGCAGGACAGCCCTGGACTGCTGGTGGGAGGAGAGCTCCCCATGGCAGCCCGAGCTCCGGAGGCTGTGCCCCCTCTCGGGGGATGCCGGAGGTCGGGCACAAGGGCTGTCTGTCCCCGGCGGAGCGGGGCTGTACACCGGGACAGCCCCTGCCCTGTGCCCGCAGCTGCAGCCCGGGCAGAGCCCCGGCGCGGTGCCAGCTGTTCTTCAGAGGCCTTGAAAGAAACGCTCATTGTCAAATACATAATATTTACCCCGCTGATTTTTAAAAATCTATTTATTAAACTGCCTTTTCAGGCAGGAGGCAGCTCTTATCTGGGTTCTCGGTTTTGCTAATGATTCAGCCTGGAACAGGGTCCTTTAGACTTTCCAGACCTCAGTTTCACCCGAAGTTTATTATATGCATCTGATATGGGACTTAGAAACAGTTCTGTCCAAGTTTCATTTTTTCTATATTGTTTGCAATGAAGAAGAATGGATAGCACACTAGTGTGACTTTCTTTCTCTAACTTTTCTTTTCCTCAGTATTCTCATATGACCTCCCCTAAAACAGCAAGGTCTGCTTCTCCATTGAGTTACTTATTCCAGCACAACAATCCAGAAGTGACTTATCCAGGATATCTTAAGAGAGTGTGCCTTTGGACAAAGTCAACATGAAAACAAAAGAAACCTTCAGAGAAATTTTCAAAGCAAGAGCTTTATAATTAGTTATCTACTGGGATAATTTTATCTGCTTAGACCTTCAGAGAAACTTTAAAACAAAAGAAGTTTATACTGTCTGCTTGGACTTAACTACAGCAACCTGAGTAGAAATAATAACTTAGCCTGGAGTGTCATCACCCGCTGCCAAGTGCTCTCTGTTTGCCCCTTTCACTCCACATCTTCAGCAACCAAACATCCCTGCAGCGTTCGCCTGGAGTTTCCTCTCGGATCAGGCTGATTCCTCAGCCATGCACGCAGACTCGTGGGTCTGCAGAGAGCTGGGTGAGAGGGTGGTGGTTTTCCTTATTAACTAGTTTTGTTCGGGGCAGATGTGGAAAGCCTCTGTGGTTCCACACACGGGGAGCAGCAGTGCTGGGAATGTAGATCCCGCGGAGCTGTTCGGTGACTGCGGATGACCCGCAGACCCGTCCGGCAGCTCCCACACCGCGTCACACAGGGATGAATCCGCAAGAACGGGCTCTCCGGTGGGGAAAGTGCCGCCAAAGTCTCGGTGAACACAGCCCCGACACTTTGCGTTCCTACCTTGGAAACGCAAAGTTCAAGCACTGCTGGAGGGCAATTCCTTCTCCCCAAATTGCTGCAGAGCAAGACCTGGAAGCAGGCTCTGCCGACGGAGGGCGCGGGCTCGGCTAGCCGCAGGCGGGCAGAGCACGGGCAGGACCGCTCCATTTCCTCGGCAATATCCGGCTGCATTAAAGGCCAGATGCACAAGCTGCAGGCACCCGGCGCCGTTCGGCACCGCCACCGCGCCCCCCGCGCCCCCCGCGTACCTTCCGCGTGGCAGCTGGCGGAGCGCAGCGCGCCGGGCGGCCGGAACAGGTACGGGAGGTACCGCGAGAAGCATTTCATCTTCCGCGCACGGACCGAGCTAAAACACCGACCGATACCGGGGCGGAGGGCCGGTCCCCGGGCTGCCGGCCCCGGCCCGGCCCCGCCGCCGCATCGGCTGCGGCGCGGCCGGGAGCGCTGACTAAGCCCGTCCCGCCCGCGAACACACCCCCGGCCCCGCAGGAGCCGCAGGGCCCCGGGCCGGGGCCGCCCCAGCCCGCCCCGCTCCGCCGCCGGGCCCCCCGGCCGTGCCCGCGAACCGGGAGCGCATCCCGGGGGCGCCGGGACGGACGCGTGTCCCGACCCCAACGCGGCCGGAGCAGCCCCGCACCGCGCCAGCCCCGAGGAGATTCCACCCCCTGGGCTTGCGCTAGTCCGTGTTCTACACTAGACTGCTGATTATCGATATATCAAAATAGGGAAGGGTCCCTAAAACTTGTTCCCTTTTGGCGGTAATGAAATGTAGTTCCAAGCACTGTGACACTACGATGGCAATCAGCAACATCATGTACTTCACGTTTAACACTGAAATCAGTGTTTGAGCAGCTGAAAGATGTCCCAGGCCTCCCATCTATGTACAAGGGAGCTCATTCATCCCACAGTTGCGTCAGTTAAAGGATCCATTACACCCGTGGTTTCATCGGGACAAGTGCCATGGACTGGGGTATCATTCTTCAAGTTAAGAAAAACAACCAACAAGGAAAGAACAAAATTAGAAGGTTTTTGTAGATCTGTGCCTGCAACTTTACATGTGTGGAAACGAGCAAGCCATTAGCACTGAATTAATGCAGAATTATTGGCAACATTTGAAGTTTCATTTGAAAGCCAGAATGACAGTCCATCCTGCTGAAGGAGGCAGGCTCTACTACGTTAAAAGGTGCAGAACTTCATAAACATAATAGTAACACCTCCTTTCACCTGGCCATACACAACTGCGTGCTTCCCAATCACTACTGAAATCACGTTGTGCAAATTCGGGGTGCATGGGTGTTACCAAGAGTTCTGAAGGTCAAAAATGCGCCACAAAGACCAGCATAACAGTAAACAAGTTATGGATAAACTTCTGATGAAGGTGAGGTATCTGTGGTACCATGTTTATGACTCAATTCATGTGTGTATACATCTGTAGCCACAGAGATGCACATTCACATACAAACACAAACCAGCAGAAGAACCAAAGCCCACCCCATATTTAACACTCTCCTGAGCTTCCTGCTCAGTCATGGTGACAACTGTTTGTACCTTTTGTCCAGATTCAACACACCAACAGTATCACTATTTTGTTGTTGGTTTCACTTCATACATCTTCTAAGTATTGTCCATCAGCCTCCTACAGTTCTCTGAGCCCATGTTACCCCAAGAAAAAAATCACAGGGTTTCTTTTCTGTCTTCATGCTTCTGGATTCCTCCAGCACTGAGTCTCCAGTTGTTAAAAAAAAAAGAGCTTATAGCCCTCAGCTGATAACTAGTTCTATGAAGAAAAGAATAGGGAGCAAGAATAGGCAACTTAATGTTTCATTAATCCTAAAGTAGCAAACAAGTACTCCTGACCATTTATAGTGATCTGCACATTCTACAATAAAAGCTCAAGACACTTGTAAGCAATTTTGCCAGAAAAAAAGCCTCAGTAAATTTTTTGGGGGGCTTTAATCACTGTGATAGGGTTTTTCTCCAGAGATTTAATGGTCGTTAAATATTTTCCTGAGGTTGCAGAGTGAAACGCTCTTCTGCGAAAGCAGCATAATAAAACTGCCAGTGAAGCAGGACAGGTGACAGTGCTTCAGGCAAAGCCACATTCCCACCAGGAGAAGTCAGAGCCCCGCTGTCAAAGGCCTAGGCTGACTCAGTTTTCTTAGTCTTACAAGACTGTGCTTTTAAAGAAATCATCACACTTCACAGATCACAACAAAACAGAAGAAATATATCTAATGGTCCATCTCTGTTCCAGAACTGATTCCAGTAAAGAAGGGTACAGTGGGAGAGGCTGTCTCATAATTCCCTAAAAAACTCTGTAAATAACAGCTGAAAACTAAAAGGAAATCTATTTTGAAGGTTATTGATATGACTAAGCCATAATACCTTCAAATACATTCTTGGATCAGTAGCTAATTTGAGACCCATCTCTTTCAGAGGCACAAATACATAAGGAGGGCAGAAATCAAGGAGTGTAACTGAGCTCTGTGCCAGCAGCTCCCAACGACATGCAAAGAGGCTCCCTGCACACCAACCAGGCAAGGTGTACGTGACAAGTTATTTTTGCGCACAGCAACAAAAGGAAAAGTAAACTTACCTTCTGTCACCCCAATATCTATAGTTCCTTTTACTTGACTGAAGCACCACAGCACATCCTGCATGAGGCTTCCAAGTCCTGCCAGGAAAACACAGGCAGAAAGAAGATACGATCAAGCTGGTACATCACTTGTACTTTTTTAAACTAACACACACACATGCATATCTAAGTATCTGCACTCCCTGCACGAAGATAAATATCTGCCCACCTGGTATCATTCTTCCATGCAAAGTGCAAAGCTAACACTGCGAAGCTGAGAGCATCGTGCCCACATTATGAATCGCCCGTCTGTTCCCTCCGTGCCAGGGCAGGCCTGTTGGGAAACGGAGCCATCGGAGTCAGTCCCCTCCACATCACTGGCAGCAGCACAGCAGTCAGGAGGCCCTGTAGTCATGGTCTTTGTCACAGCCTCTCTCCATCAGAATACTAATGCCCCTAGTCATTCCCAGCGCTGTTAAACAGGGATTGAAACAGAGGAAAAAGGTACTACTACTACTACCACAAGAAATTATTTTCCCATTTGTGGTCGGCGTAGTTGTGAACTGCTTGGCAATGAACCCAAGCAGCATGGAGCTGCTTTGCAGCACATCGTAACACTGTAATCAAAATCTGTCTGGAATCACTACAGTCCTGTAGCTGCTTAAAAAAATTACTACAGGCATTTCTATTGCAAGGCATATTATTAAGCTGTAGAGCTCTCAGTTGTGCTTGCTGCTGCAGCAATACTCTGTGTCAAGACTCTCTGAGAGAAATTAGGATTTTATCTACCATGGCTCCTTGTTTTTTTCAACGGCTCAGCAGAATTTCCCTTTCTGCAATGCAGTTTTCACTCTTCCACAAAAAAATCCACTGCCTCAAAAGACAACTTGCTTCCTTTCATCCTAACGCGTGTTTTGTCTCAAAGCCATTTCCAGAAATGAAGAAAGCACCACAATGGAGCCATGAGGACAGGAAATAGCATCTTACCTGTTTTACACACAGGTTAAATGTGGGGAAACAGAAAATGGGGATGTTTTACAGTCAGCAGGTGTGATACTGGGCTCAGTCGGGGGGGTCATGCCATCAAGACTTGTTATTTCCCTGCAAAAGAAAAGGAAAATGTGGGATTGGGAGATAACGTCCAGCAGGAGGTACAACCGAGTCATATGGAATATGCCATGGCCTACCTGAATGTCTTTGTGAGATTTCTGTCTGATTTTATTTAAGATTTGGTATATTAATAAAGGCATATATGTAACCATCTTGAATAATAATAGTTATAAAGTCAAGAGTGAGATTTATTGTATGATTCAAGCCAAACACAGGGAGAAAATGGAGCTTTAAGAGTATTAAAAGTTCTGGAATCTGAGGGTATGAGGTGGATATTATTCATTTTAGTGAAATTTCTAATTAGAGGTGTCTAAACAGTGGAAACATCTACAAAATATGACAGGAAAATGCAAAAAAAAAAAAAAAAAGATAATTACATTTACAAAAAGAGGTCTTGCCAAGCTCTCAGTAAAGTCTTCTTCCTCCCCTTAACTTCTCCATCTGAGTAATCCCCAGGTTAATTTGAGCCTTTGACCACGATGTTTTTACATTTGCTAGCCTGTAAATGCCTCACACTGCAGCTTTATTAATGTTGGTTGAACATCCATGTGTGTGATGGATGCCTAGTGTTTTTAATGCTGCTCAGTTGCTAGCATTTTGCAGAGATTTTTATGCTTATAAACACATCTGTTTCATTTTAAGTGATTGTTTTGAAGAAACCACAAACAGCCATGTGTTTGATGACATTTTCATGTTTTCAAAGCATTTCTCAGGAACAGCTGCTGCTGAAGATATTAATGAAGAATTTTTGGCAGTGGGAATGGGAAGTTGGGTGTCTGAATTCTTCAAAACACTAAGCCACCTACAAAAGAAAAGCCAGGTATATATAAGGTCATGAGCACATGATTACACACACTGTTTTTACAGCTGGAATTTAACTTCCTCACACGTGTTCAAGACATTGAGAACAATTATCCAGAACTCCCGGTTTCCATTTTTAATCTCTGTCTGCTGTGGCGTGACCTCTTCCTGCCTTCTCTGAGAGTTGAGTCCTGACAGATATATGCAAAGTGCCCTGAATAACAGAATCATCTCCTTCTAAATTTATGCTCAAGCAATCCTTTCTGGTTGGGTGTACACTTGCCAGGAATTTTGCTGTGGGCCTAGAAATAACATGACAGCTGATTGAAGATGCAGCAGCAAAGCCCTATCAGTCATTGCCAAGAATTACCTCCCTTAGTGCCTTAAAAAAACCCCCATATTCTATACCGGCATAGAGGACCCCTGAAACCCGGTGCTGTCCAGGCATTTTCCAGAGGCTCTGTGGTGCTTGGGCAGAAGCTTTGATAAGAGCGACAGCGAGTCTCTAACATCTGGGCAGTTTACAGGGTTCTGTCCCAGATCTTCACTGTCATAAATGTTGTAGCTCAGTGTATTTTTTGCCCGACGGTTTCTGACAGGATTTGTTCCTGTCCTCACTGCTGTGGTTCTCACACTGACACCAGGGATGGTTTATTCCTGCTTTGCACTGGAAATGCTGACAGCAGCAGAGAGGGTTTCTCAGCCCTTGGTACCCCCAGACTCTCAGAGCACAAACACTGCACTGTTACAGACACCAGGCTGGGAAAAAGGCTGTAGTAACTGAGCTGCCCTTTGATATGTTGGAGAGGGGTGATTTAAAGAAAGCTGTTGTGTTTTTTAAGGTTTATTGCTGACTTAATTTCTGAAATATCTCTGTCAACCACGTAGACATCACTTCTAATTCTTAGAGTTGTTTCTTTTAGAACACCAATTCTTGCTGTTAGGGATTTCACTAATTAAGGACATGTCTTGTGATAGTGATGTATTGGAAAATCTTGCCTGCAAGCTTGGTCTCTCTCTTGCCAGCCTGCAAATTAAATGCCTTTTCATTCTAAGAATTTGGAGAACTCTTTCAAGAATCAAATATTCCCAGGAAAAGGCTGCACATGGATATTGATCAGTTTTATGATGTCTGCTGTGAACTGCATTGCATCCAGCCCTGGGACTGGATGAGTCTGAACGCTGGGGGCAGCGGGAGAGCATCAGTGTGAGGTGCACGCTACAGGCTGGGAATGCTGATGGGAGTGGGTGATGCACACAGGGATCCTGTCCCAGTGGAAGACATTATGATACATACTAGTGAAAAGGAGTGGGAGCAGGAATACTTTTACATCGCAACCACCTATTGACACACCTTGTGTGGCCATGAATCAGTGTTAACTAACGAGCTCCCCTTCACTGCAATGAGAACAGACACATAGAGAAGTTGTCAGTCACTGTTAACATCCCAGCTTGCTCGAAGAGAGCTGTCAGACAATCACTGTTCATTTGTATACATAAAGTTATGCATAAAGCATTTGTTTCTGCACAAACTTTCTTAAAAGTTTAATTAAAACTTTCATTTCTGTGCAAGCATTTTCCCCCTAGTGGTTTTTCGCAATGTAAATATTATGGAAAGGGTTTAAAAAAATCAAGACAGTGGCATAAGTGGATTGAGGTGGATTTCCTTTTCAATCTATCCATGCCAGAAAAGAGACTTCCCTTATTCCGGGTGTAAGTAGAGCTGGAGGAAGGGAATGTGGGAAGCATAACTAAGTGTGGAAGGAAAGAAACCCCTTGGTACAGGAGGGAATGTGGAGAGGCTGGTGCTTTGACTGTATGTTACGGAGACAGGGACAAGGACTCTGCATTGCCAGTGGATTCTCTATGATTTTTCAATCTCTTTACCAGGAGCCGTATTGGAGCAGGAATATGAAGCTGCAGTTAATGTTACCATTAATATGTGAAAGCTTTTATCCAGTAGTCTCTCTGTAGAGCATGTCCTCCCTCTGGAGTCACATTAGATTCTGAAATCCTGTTCTGTCTTAAATTCTAGTGACCCCTAGCTGAGGAGTTCTAGTGCTTCACATCCTGCAGCCAGGAATAGCCATTCCTCAGCATGTTCTCTGAGCCAGAGCTCAGACCCT
This sequence comes from Acropternis orthonyx, assembly GCA_035583155.1. NCBI lineage: Eukaryota > Metazoa > Chordata > Aves > Passeriformes > Rhinocryptidae > Acropternis > Acropternis orthonyx. The sequence continues at coordinate 18,306,024 of JAWWEU010000029.1, forward strand.
ACAGAAATCTTTCTGGGATTGGTGTGTTTAAAAGCTCTCTTTTAGTGCAGGCTCAGGGATACTGTAGTTTGCACTATGAAAAGGATGCCCAAGGTGTTTTCAGAAGCAGCCACGCCACAGCACATATCAGAGTGGGTGCAGGTGCCATCATCAGTGCAGGTGCCATCATCTCTGCTGTGCCAAGGGCCAGGGTGTCCGTGAATGGGATAAAGCACCAGAAACAGATTTGCCTGTCCAGAAAAACCTCACTCCCTTGCTTGTGGGAGAGCCTGTGCTACTGGAGGCGAGCCCTGGGTGTTTCACACCTCTGCACAGGCTGGAGTGAGTTTTAACCTGGATTAAATATGTATCAATACCTACACTTTGGGACGGGCAGCCAACTGCAAAGCCACAAGATCCTTCTAATTCATTAGGAGCTGTGGGCAGTGTGTGAAGGTGAGCCCACCTCAGCCACGGGAGGTGCCAGCAGTGGGTATTGAAATCTGGTACACTGGAGACATACCATAATGTTGAAGTTCACCAAAGGGTTACAGCTGAGCTGTGGCTGTTCAGTGCAAGTTCACCTTTTTTAAGGTTCCAAGAAATACATAGAGTAGGTATGGCAAAACTTCTCTATTTTTGTATGCCATTGATAAAAATTAGTTTGGTACGTGAAACAAAAATGCAGTTGGCTGAATAGTTAAGATTGTAATAGAGAGAATAAAACTGTTTTTAGAAATTATTTTTTTTAATTCGGGGCAGCCATTTGGGGCTTTGTCCCCTTTGCAGACCCCGGGGATTTGTCCGAGGCGCCCAGGCGGGGAGTCGGGCGGGGTTGGTGTGCTGGCAGAGGATGCAGGCTGGCGGCAGGAGCCTCTCGGAGGAGCGGGATCAGCCGTGCCTCCTCTCCGTTAGAAGGCACCAGAGATCCACCGTGGCGCTCCCGTTTCTCCAGCCGGGAAAGCCGGGGGTGGTTGTTGAGCATGACGGGTGCCTTGCAGAGCCCACTTCACTTCCCCGAGTTTCTCTTTCTAGTCCTACTGAAAAAAATCCCCTACTTGGGACATTCCCCTACTTGAGAGTCTCTTATTTCTGAGCTGACACAATAGAAAAGCTCCATTTCTTAAGAAAACCGGGGTGGGGGGGGTGGGGGTTTACTGGGTTCCCCCACCCCAAGTGTGCTCTCCGTTTATTGCAGACCGAAGCCCCAGCTGAAGGATGTGAAGTTCTCTGTTTCCCGTGGAAAATTAATCCCTTACCAGCTCTCACTGCACCAAGAGCAGTGTTTTCCCATTGCCCAGCGGGGCTGAACCAGGCACCACTGCAGTCCAGGGGCAGAGCTGGCCGTTCCACAGGAGCTGTTGCAGAAGTACTGCCTTCTGTTCTCTCATTTGCTGTTTCTTTGGCCTGCTCAGTAATTAGGCTTTAATATTTCATTTCTGGCAACATAACAGAGATCCTGAAACTCTCCAGACAACCCACTCTGCAGAAAACAACTCTGGACTAATACTTTTGTAACATTTCCACTTCTGATTCCACTAATTGTCCTGTATTCTAGCTTTTGTTGGAAATAAAATCTGAAGACTAATGTTTAGGGGGAAAAAATCTAATGACTTAAGGTAAAAAACTTCAAATTTCATTTAAGTCATTAATGTAAAAAATCAAATAGAAAGGATCCTCAATCCAGCAAATATTGGTCCATTTAGGAAAAGCTGCTTTGGATATGCAGAAGACCACAGATGGATCCTCTGAAAGGGAGGGAAGGGAGTATTGGGGCTCCCCTGATGCTGGAGTTGGAGATAAATCACTAGACATCCCCTGCAACATGTATGTGTCATTCTATCCAACACAGATGGTACACTTTAAACCACTTTGTTACTTGATTTCTGTGTGGTAACTGCTGGATCCCCATCCTTGCTGTAGGGCTGTGCAGGTTGTCTCCCAGGACAGGAGCTGGTGTCCCAACATGGAGCTCACCTGCCCCCAGAGCCCTGACACGTGTCCTCACCTCGGGGCTGGGTGCTGAGGATGGGTGTCCCCTGGTTGGAATCCAGCCTCTTTCTCCCCCTGTAGTCCATAGGTTTATTTTTCAGACAATTTGATTTGGTTTCGATAGTTTTAAGGGACCCCAAGTTGTGTTTCTACTTGTCAGTTCTTCTCTAGGTAATACATGAATATGGCTGAAGTTGGATAATTGCTCTGACTTCTGTCTGCCTTGGGACTGCTCTGCCTTGGGGCCCCGGGAGTCTGAGCTTGCTCCTGGAGCTCAGGAATGAGAGAAGAAAAGCCAGTGTTCGAACAGTATGGACAATGGGGTGGGAAATGTGGTGTGTGTCTTCTTACGGGATCCTTTCAGTGGGAATGCGGCCGGGCAGGGGAGGCGGCCTTAGCAAGATCGGAGTGACCTGGGCTGGGCTCGGAAGGGACGCCGCTCTGCTCCGGGGTGTGAGCTCTCCCCCAAGGCAGGTGTGGGGGGTGGGGAGGGGGTGTGTGCCTGGCCCTCCCCTTGCCAAAAGCGATAAAACTCACGGCACGAGGCTCGAGGAGGAGAAGGAATAACGCCGGAGCGAGAGCGGCAGAGCCGGTCGGGCCGTGGGGTAGTCTGGGGGGGACTGTCCTTCCCCGCCGCAGGGCGGGGACGCGTCCTGCCGGCGCGGCGTCCCCGCGGGGGCGGTGGCGTGTCCGCGGCGCGACCCACGCGTGTCCCGCCCGCGCTGCCGCAGCTCCTCCCGCCGCCACCGGGGGTCCGGCCGGGGCCCCGCGGGCGGGGGGGCGGGCGGCGCCGGGGCTGCTCCGGTCCCTCGGCCGCTCCGCTCCCGGTCCCTCTCCTCCCGCACGCCGCTGCCGCCCGGACCCCGGCGGCGGCTCCGACCCCGCGCTCCGCTCCAGGTAGGCGCCTTCCCGGTTGTGCTCTCCGGGCCGGGGTCTGACCCGCCGCCCCCCGGGATGGGGCTGGGCGGCGGGGGCGATCGCTCGCTGCTGTGCGGGCCGGGGGTCGCGCTGCCGGGGGCCGGGCTGAGGCGAGGAGAACGGCAGACGGCACTCCTGGCATTGATGGTGACACCCCTGGCATCTGCTCTCGCCTTTCCCGAGCGCCGATGTGGCCGCAGGGGAGTTCAGAGCCATCGCTAGTTGCCTTGGGACCGAAGCGCAGGGCGATATCCCTCCTGGCTGTGTCACCGTCCGGTCCCAGCCGCTCCCCAGTGGCACAGCTTCCCCCCGAGCAGTGCTCAGGCAGCGCAGAGGTGGTGAGGGAAACCGTCCGCGAATCCTCGGAGAGAGCGGTTCTCTTCCAGAGGCTCAGCGGGGACTCAAGGATGCGGCTGCTGCCGCTGCCGTCCTCTGGGTGAACGTCCAGCCCTTCCCTCAGTCCCGCTGCGCTCTCTTCTTCTCAGAGCACGCCCTGCTCGTGGTGCGAGTGCAGACCGCGCAGGTGACTGCATTTCCCTGCTTTGCTTTGCGTTTGCATTCGCATTCATGTGTTGGGGCTAAGACGTGCTCGGCCATGGGCAGGTGTGCTGGGAGCCAGGATCGAGCGCCTTCGCGCCTCTAAAATGCCCACTGTGGCTCAGGAGACCCCGGGAACACCCAAGGTCCGACTGAGCAGGATGTTAGAGTAGAACGGTTAGTAGACTTGACCCGAGGAAAAGTAATTATTTTAATAATTTTGTGACTTTGCAGGGTGAAACAGTGAAAGATGTATCACTACCATACCCCGGGTAGACTTTGTAAATGTGAAAATCATTGTAATTATTACTTGGATTGGCTCAACTTCCAGGAGTACCTGCACTCCTTTCTCAGAGCTTGTATGTATTGACGTGTTTTCAAAAACAAACTCAGCTCCAGACTGCTGTGCAAGGAAGTTTCCTTGTGCATCTGAGCTTGGCTGACATGTCAGATCACCATGGTGTAGAAGCAGTGGTATGGGAACCTGATTTATAGCTGTTGCTTATGAAGGTCTGTTTGAACTCTTAAGAGTAGGTTTTGGGGCTTCAAAAGAGGTGATGCTGCGGCTTTGTTTGAAACTGAAGGCTCGATCTGTTCCTTTCAGAGGCAAAGATAGGGATCGTAAATATTTGTTGCTTCATTTGTTTTATTGTTGGATCTTGTTTCAGTTCTGAGATGGGAAATCAAGCTTTTATTTTGGTTAGCTGGAGAGAAGGAGCTGGCTGTTCTGGTGTGGGAACCCACAGCATCCCATGGCAGCCACAGTCTTGTTTTATCCAACATATTTTTTATGATTCCTCTCTTTTCTGCTTCAGTAATGTGATTTTGTTACTTTAAAGTAAAAAAAAAAGTGAAGCTACTTGGTTGTTGTTTCCAGATCGTAGATCTGAGAAAATGTTCAGTGAACAAACAGATGCCCTGGGGAATGCTCCAGGCTGGACTCAGTCCAGATCCTGCTGCACTTTACTCCCTCATTTTATTCTTTAAGGGCTTTGTAGTTCCAACAAGAAAAAAAACCTTGTAGGTCAGAGGGATGTCAGTATCAAAAACAAGCAAATAAAGGTGCTTTGCATGTAAATGCTTCAAAAATAAAGTGCCTGCTGTACTCTACAGAGAGCAGTCAGGCTCTCTCCACTGCAGCTGAACTCGACAGAGTCCTACACTCCAGTATTCCCATACATGTCAGGGGAGACTGGAAAATTGAAACCTGTGCTGTCTGCTAATGAATAGACCTATCCCCTTGTAATGGGAGAGGAAAGCCAGCCACTGCAGCCACCACCAAGCCAGAAATCAGGTTTGCTCTTTTGTTTATAGCTCATACCCCCCAAAAAATATTTTGAAGAACCTGAGTGGTAACACCTTGATTTTACATGGAATCTGTTCAATAAAAAAAATCCCAGAATTGTATTATTTTGTCCCAAATTAAAGACTTGTGTAACAGCTTAAACTAAAAAGTTAACACTGAATTTCTTCTTCTATAGCCTTTTGATTTTATCTAGCCAAGTCATTATGTCCATTTATTTTTGATATTGACCTCACTACAAGTAGTCATCACTGAAGCTACAAAATATGTGTTGGATCATATAGCAAACATGAGCCAGGGCCTTGGATCTTTGGGTCTGCTAGTCAGTTTCTGCCCTTCCCATAGCAGGCAGCAGACCTGGCCTGGGTTTCAAGGTTATGGTGTTACTGGTTTCCCTCGTAAGCTCCATTATAATGTGCTTTTTACATGACACTCAGTTTAGTCCACAGAGCAGTGAACCTCCAGTGAGAATTTTGCAAGCTCTAAATGCTTCTTCATCCTGAGTGATGATGAATTTTTGCCTCCTGCCCATTCCAGGATGCACCAGCAGGACCTTGCCGAGGTCTGCCAGGACTGACCCCCATCAGCACCATCCCAGAGGCACCGAGGGTTGAGCGGAACGCAGAGGAGTGGGGAGTGCTGAGCCTGGGCTGAGCACACCATGGGGGCAAACACCTCTAGCAAGTCACCACCCTTCAATGGCAATGAGGATGGTAAGAGCTTTTCCTGTTTGTTGTCTGGGACTGCAAAGTCCCCAGTGCAGACTGTGACTGTGAGGGTCATGGCCAGCACCCGTCCTGGGGCTGCAAACGCCCGGGAGTCCTGGGTCAGCAGGGGTGTGTGGAGGGCGGCAGCAGCAGCAGTGTGCCTGCAGAGCTGTGTTCTGGTTTTTGGGGTCCTTTCACCTCCCCTCACAAGATCTGGTTCTGGGAGCAGGACTGTCAGCAGAGCTTTGGTGTTAAGGTGTCTCTGGGACACTGCCAGGCCCCTCGAAGGCAGGGACAAAAAGCTGATGCTCTGAAGGCTGGGGAGTTTTGTTCTGGAGGTCCCAGTGCGGGGAGGACTGTAGGAAGTGTAGTGGAAAGGTGACCAGAGTGCTGTGTGCTCCTATAGGTGTTCCTGGCGGCTGCTGAGTTGGGCAGCACTGTCTGTGGGCATGGGGAGGCCAAGCCTGCAGGCTGGGGGAACTGGAAGAGTTGGAAAAGTACTGCTCGGAGCACTATTGGAGACCAGGGTCCCTGTGCTGCCAAGAATACAGAGACAGTCATTAAAAGATTGCTCCATAAATATATTTGCTGTTGCATGAGTCAGCTTGCTGACTGCCATATGGGCTTTCACCTAGGTACAACAACAAAATGCATCTGTAGATAAATACAAATACATAGAATTAAAAGTAAAATATACAAGGACCTGGATACCCCATCAACTGCTCTCCTGACATGCCCTGTGCTGCTGCTACTGGTCTGCAGCTGTTCGGCTAAACTGGGTGAGGTTTCCAAATTATCAATGCAACTCCTTGCAATTTTTTTTGTTTTTCATATTTTTTTTCCCCAGTTGCTGTAGAGCAAAAGAAATCCAGACTGTGAGGTTTTACTGGAGGTTTTTTTCCTGGTGCATCTGAATGCTCAGTTTCAGCATCTCTCACAAACAACCACTTGTGCTTGCTCAGAATGATGAGCACTTCGCCTGTTCCTGACCGCCTTCCTCAGGGTGATGCACCCTGGCTGTGGGATTTCTCTGGAGGTGAAAATGCTGGATTTCTCCCTGGCTTTGACATGATTCATGCAGGTCAGCTCCTGCAACAGAAACGCAGCAAAGCCAGTAAAGGCCCCGCCTGGACCATGTCGAGTGGTTCAGTTTCAGTCTGCTGGGTTTCAGCAGGCTCAGGGCCACCCTTCCTCACTGACACAGCATCCAGACCAGTGCAGTTCTGCTTCCATGGCTCTGCCCATGTTTAAAATGTGGTAGCACATTTTTCTCTAATTAGTCTTGTTTTAATATACTGAGGAGAGAGAAATCCAACAGACAGGGGGATGTCCCCAGTGGAATTTTCCATTATCTTGCAAATCGGTGACCAGAGGCTGTATCACCTTAGATGTCACAATCTTGTCCTTACTCTAATTTCAACTTAAATTGTAATTAATTAAGATCTGATGGATACAAAAGGAATCAGGACAGCCCTCCATGGCACAGACAGGTCCCTCCCCAATGCTGTGGGGATCAGTCCCACCTCTGCTGCTGTGCCACAGGTAGACTTTTCCTATGGGACCTGTGAGTGTAGGTGGAACAGCACAAGTGGTGCAGGTGCTCCAGTGCCAGTCCTAATGACTCTTGCATACTTTTTCCATATTGCTGTTCCTATAATTTCACTATTTTCTGTGGCACCATGATTTTTATTTGAACTTTTTGAAGGGCTTTGTTTGTCTTCAGCCAAACCAGGGTGACTGTATTTGTTTTTCTCTCAGCATTTCTACTGACAGTTGTGGGTAATAAGCAAGTGAGATGAAAATAAATTATAATAACCAGACAGAAGGTTCAGGGCTACTAAGTGGTCTGACATAGTCGGAGCCGGGATGAGACCATGTGAAAAGCCAGATTTTGTTTGTGCTGTTCTTGGACTAAAAGATGTGGGAAGCATCCTGGAGAATGGCAGCCAGGTGTTCTCCCCACCCGGCTGAGTTTGCTGGAAGATAAAGCAGAAACAGGTAGTAGGTGAGGACAGTGGTGGGGTGAGAAGGACACACATCATTCTGTGGTCCTTTGCTGGTGTCCTCTCCAGCCCACCAGGAGCTGTTCTGAGGTTAAATTGCCCTTGGACCGAGCAGAGAATCAGCCGTGCTGTTTCTCTGTCTGGGTCTGCATCACATCCGATTCCCTGGTACAGAGGGACTGGCATGATCGTTCCCAGTCAAGTGGCAGTACTTGTTTTGCCAAGGCTGCAGAGCAGAGGAGGAGAGAGGGAGGGAGGCATTGTAATGAAAATGGGGGAAATTACAGCAAGAAAAGGAAAATGAGTTGTAACAGACCATGTGGTACTCTGCTGGCTGTGCTGCCGTGGGCAACAGGGATGGGGTGTCCTGAGCTCCTGAAGCATTGACTTTGTTTGGCAGGTGAGCCTGGGGACTTTGGCAGGGTTGACTGGTCTCTGCTAAGGATGTTTTTTGTGGCTGGTTGGGATCTGTACTTTTTAATCTAAATATTGTTCCTTGAACCTCAGTTTAGAAATGTGATCCCTGCGTACAAAACAGTGTTTCATGATTATACTGCAGTTGCTTCTTTATGGCAATTCTATTATCTTCCTTTGCATCTCTTAAACACAGTTTGTCCGAGTTGGCAGAGCACATGAGTTTTGTCTCTGAAGGGCAAAAACTCTGGCTTTTTCTTTGTTTTAGATGCCATCAGGCAGGGAAATGCAGCTTTTCCAATCTGTGGGTGTGGATTCAGAATGAACAGCATGGGTTTCGTTCCTGATTTGGATGCCACAAATTTCAGTGCTCTTTGGGAGCGAGACTCTGGATTGACTCCCTGTAAAAGCTGAGAATTGTAGGAAAGCTAAACCAGAGAGAGGTTAAAATATGCCTGTACCTAGTTTGAGAGTCTTAAGTAAAGTATCCAACTTAGCATTTTTAAGCCCAGCTCAGTTATAGTCTGCTGTTTAAAATGTTAATGAAAACATCAATATTAAACAACAAGGAGGCAGAGGGTGTGAACATGCTCATGAAAGCCTTCCTATAAAGGAAAATAGGGATACAGGGTGTGAACATGAAAAATCTGGCTTCTGGTCTAACTCCTCTGGATTTGCAGATGTTCCAGTTGTTAATACCAGGCTGTTAATGCCATGGTCTGCCCTGCTGGGGTATCCCTTCATTTTTTTTGCTCATACGGAGAAAAAGTTAAAATAACGTGATATCATCAAGTGTTTGCTCAGCAGTTTAATATTGAAATGTTTTCTCTTTCTTGCAGTTACCTTCGATCATTTTGAGATTTTGCGAGCTATTGGGAAGGGCAGCTTTGGAAAAGTGAGTGTTTTGGGAATTAATCACTGTGTGGAAGGCTGGAGATGTAACTGGGTGGAAATGGATGAATTGGAGGCTCACATGAGGGTAAAGAACCAAAGTCCTGCACTACCAGTGAGCCTTGACCTGAGCTTCAACTCCTGGTAATCAGGAAGAATTCAGAGCCCGATTCCTCATCCATTCTGCAGAAACAAATTATATTACAGGAGATTAAAATGAAAAATTGATCAATCAAATGAACTGAATTTTGTTATGTTTCTGAATAAGCATTTCCTAAGATTTCCCAGCAAATCAACACTGAACATCATGATGGATATTTAATAAAGAGCTATAATCAATATGAAAGCCTTGCAGATTTTTTAATGTTTTTTAATATGTTAAGTGTTTCTCTGTGAGACACTGTGTTTGTTATTAAGCATCAGGTTACGGTCATGCATTTTGTTTTTATGCTGTTGTGGACTTTGCCGCTTGTATATGCTGACAGAAGGTTGTTTGCCCCTTCATGTAAAGGCACCCTGATGACAGAAGTAGGATGTGCCTTGGGTGCAGAGGGCAACAAACATCTCAGACAAAGAGACAAAGAGATGTCTCTGCAGGCAAAACAAAAAAGTTTGACTGAAACTTGCAAATTCATCCCAAACTTTTTTGTGCTCTCACAGGCTTGGAGTCTTGCTTGAAGTGATGTTTCTTTCTGGTTTTGGTGACGTATAAGAAAGGTTACAATTCAAAGCCCGGTACCCCTCAAACAACCCAAGAGTCACTGTGAGCTGAGTGACGCTTGTCAGGAAGGCAAGGTTCAGGTGCTGCTCCCAGGCTCTGACCTGTAGTTCTGTGGTGGTAGGGGGCTCTTCCCAACAGTAACTAGTGTGGGAGGGATGGACACAAGCATGATTGGTGAGTGGCATTAAATGAAATGTTGACTTCTGTGTGGTTCCCTATCTCCCATCTTGTGGTGATAAATTCCTTCTGCTCATCTTCCCCACAGAATTTCTCTTCGGGTGAAAACTGGGCAAGAGATTCCTGGGCAAGGTCAAGTGTTGCAGCATCGGTGCATGAGGGTTGTGTCTTGGCAGTGTGGGCTCTGCCAAAGCTGCTGGAGAATGCTCATGTCACCAGGTTTTACCAGCCCAAATTAGCTGACAAATCATCTCTGATTTATCCCCTGATTTGCTCTCCTAGGTCTGCGTGGTGCAGAAGACTGACACCAAGAAGATGTATGCCATGAAATACATGAACAAACTGAAGTGTGTGGAGCGTAATGAAGTGAGAAATGTTTTCAAGGAGCTGCAGATTATGCAGGGCCTGGAACATCCCTTCTTGGTTAATTTATGGTAAGAGGTGGTTCCTTGGCTCACTGGTTGAGTCAGCACAGTCAGTTATAGACACCTTTGAGACCAGACCCGCCTCGTCTGCTGCAAGCCTGTCCAGGGAGCAGCTGGTGTGTTCTGCTCACTGGGGCTCTGGTTTCAGGGGAATCCTGTTAAATTAAGCAAGCGGTTATCTCCCTTGTCCCCCCAGACAGCACAGAAGAGTTTATTCACATGTTCCCTTGTGGTGGCCCCACAGGCAGGTATTGCCCATCACCATAACCCGCCTGTATTTAATGCTGCTCTTTGCAGCCAACACAGCTCCCAGCAGCAGCATGGGATCAACAGCCAAGCAGAGCTCTTTGCAGGGTGTCCCTTGGCACTGCTTTTTTCTTAATTTTATTGGAACACCAGGAACGTTCCAAGTGGTGTGAGCTCATATACTGCGTGATGAAGCAGCCAATATCCTATAGTTATAGGATTCCTCTGGGGTGGTGGGTAATTACATTTATTGGAAATCGGATTTAATTTTAGAATAAGGTAGAGCTTATCGATGGTAAACACAAAAAAAAATGAGGCTGAAACACACTGAACATCACAAATCTTCAAATGACTGCTCCTTTTTGAAATCTCCTGTAGGCTGAGTGCTGTTTGGTGAACTCTCAGGATTTTGCTGCAGTTGCCATTCAGTGTTGTTGTGATTGGGGTATGAATGGAAAAGGTACAGCTACACCTCCCAGGTGATACCTTCAAACTTTGCTTTCCTACTTGAATACACAGCTCCAGGCAAAGCTCACTCAGCAGCTGAGAAATGACCAGCGTGTGTGAGCAGACCTGTACAAGGCAAACCATCCAAGTGTCCCTGCTCTTGCCATGCCTTCCTTGGCCTCAGAATACCTTTAGCATTCCCATGGCTTTCCTGCATCCTGAGGGATACACAGATTACAAGCTTCATGTGGAGCAGTGGCCTGGTTTGTGGTGCTGCTCATCACATCAAGCAGTTGGTGTGTTTGTAAGGAAAAATCCATGAGGAAAGGGCTCATGGCTGGTTGTCAGCCCCTCTCAGAGGGACACGGGATAAACAGTCCATCAAATGAGGTCAGTTACAGAGGACTGGCAGAGAGCAGCGGCAGCCCTGTTGTGTTGAGCACATCGGTTCCTGGACAGGCTGCTGCTGGGTGAGCCAGCAGCCAACAGTGAGACCTGCAGGGCTGAGGGTCTGGGCAGGGCTGTGCTGGGCCCGGGCTGCTCTGTCTTGCTCCTGTGGTCGCTTCCCATGGGTTCTCGTAGAAGGCAGGTTGTCTGTCTCGAGTAGTTCATACAATCTACTCTGACTCTGTTATGGTTCTGAGGCTACATTATTGTCATCACAAGTGTGACAATAGGATTTTAGTCACAGGGGGAAATGGACCATGGAATGGTAATGAAATTATTATTTCCCAAGTGCAAAAATTCCAAGAAATGATGAGTATTCCCAGAGGTACCACCTGTCCCTTTATGACATGTCTTTTTTCAATGCTACCACGCCTGAGCCACATGTGTGTGCTGCTTTAGGTACTCATTCCAGGATGAAGAGGACATGTTCATGGTTGTTGACTTGCTGCTTGGAGGGGACCTGCGTTACCATCTCCAACAAAACGTGAGGTTCCAAGAGGGCACTGTGAAACTCTTCATCTGTGAGCTGGTGCTGGCCCTCGACTACCTGCAGAGCAGGCACATCATCCACAGGTCAGCTGGGACCTTGGGTGGGCTGGTGGCCACAGGCTGCACTGGGGGAAGGCTTGCTCCTTGTTGATGTGAAATGACAAATAGAAGTTTAAGTGCTAAACAAAATATTCTTCCACATACCTTTGCTTTTATGTGAAACACGAGGGAAGTATTTAATATACAGCAGAGAACATCTGATTTCTCCCTGTGGGGCAGCTGTGAAATAGCATATTTGATTGTCTGCTGATCCTGCAAAAAGCTGTCTCTATTAGGTTTAATTAGCTGTAGGTCATTAATACCTGTCCTGGTCCAGGGAGGGTAGGTGTCAGCACTCAGAAATCCCCTGTGTGCACACTTGGAGGTGTCTCCCTTTGCCCCTCTCTCTGTACCACACCAAAACATGAGGAATGGGCCCAAACACTGCTTTTTCCCCTATGAGGTAATTCCCTTCCTGGAAGTGCTGAGAGTTTCCTTTTGGCTACCAAGATTTCTCATGGCCAGTGAAAAAATGTGTGAGCTCTTCCCACACCTTTGAAGACCTGCGGAATAGCAGAGGAGGCGGAGCTTTCCCCTGGCTGGGAGGCAGGGTTTGGCTCTGGGTTTGGTTCTGGATGGATGGACACATGGCTTTCTGCTGCTGATGTTGTGGGCAGCACAACCTCCAGGAGCCCAAGACTTTGACCAAATAGCTGCTTTCACAGTGGATGACCAGGGAGGGACTATGAGGGTCAATAAAGGCAGGGAGAAGGTCACTTCATTTATAAGATCACTCCAGAGGAGTGTTCTTGTGCAGTGTAAGAATTAAGTATAGGTCAAAGTGTAAAATTGAGATGGTCATGGTTGTTGGTGGGGAAGGCACACACTGGTGAGGGGCTGGTGAGGACAAATGCCTGCTCCTGCCCACAGCGTCTGTCTGCCATGGCTGAGGGGTGAGGGCAGAACCAACCCTCATCTGGTCCCACAGGCCCGAGACCCCAGAGCAATTCTGCTCTGCTGTGGTTGGGGCTGGACTCTGGGGACAGTTCCCACCTTCTCAGAAGTCTCCTCTTTCATGCTGCTTGTTTTGTGCCAAACCTGCATGGATCTCTGCCCCAGCCTGAATGGGGGTGGCAGAAGCTGCAGGTGAGGCTGCAGTGTGCACTTCACACAGCTTCATGTCTTTAAGGTGAATGAAGTACAACAAAACATGTATGGCAGGCTGTAAAATTTGCAAGTTATTTAATTAACACTGTAATGAAAGTTGTTTAATTAACACTGTAACCCAGAGGGACAGTATTAGACTGATAAAGTGACTGAGCTGAGTCAATTACACTGCAACAGCTGTAATTGGGAACATCAGGAGACAGGGAAGCAGTGGCTTCATTTGACTGAACAAAGCTGTGTAGAGACAAAAAACCCAAGCTGCAATTATTTCCTACCTAGACGTAAAAGAATGGGAAATATTAATATATTTTTTATGAGGAAATGGTATAAGCAGTTCATTAAAAAGAAGTACACAAATAAACCGTAGCCAGAATTATCCCTAGTCATTGTTTGCATACTGAGAGTTGTTTTACTGTACTCATGTGATTCCTGAGGCTACATGCCAGACTGAGGGAAATCAGGAACAGCCACACTAGCAAGTGAAAAACAGTAATTTAAAAAAAGGTTGGAAACAGTTCTGTTGTGCTTATGGGGAAAACCAGACACCTGACACAACCCCATGCTCTGCTAATAGTGTCTGTCCCTGTGCTCACCTGTGTGAGGTAATTGGTGTTTATAATCCACTGGAAGCAGTTTGGGTGACAAGATGCCAGAGATCTGTAAGCTATTACATGACAATTAGATATACTGTGTTTTCTTGATTCCACGTGGCTTGGTGAACTCAAACCATATCTTAGGGATTGGATTTTTCAAAGGTAAAATCCTAAACCTGCTCATTTCTTCCCTTGGAACCCCTGGGCTTTGTGGGGAGCCCCAGCTGGCACAGGGTCACTGCACCTGTTGCCTGCCCTGTGGCCGGGACCTTCTCCCTGGGGCACTGAATGGCATCAGCTGGGCAGGCACACAATGGGGACCGGTGTAATGAGCTCATTAAAGCCAGGTAATGGCTTGTAAAGCCACTCAGGTGGACACATTTGGTGTATCAGCATATCAGGTATATGTTTCCTCCCTTCAGTGAAGGTGTTTCCTGACAGCCTCGATACAGGTATTATTTTGTGGGGGTTTTTTTTCCACTCAGGAACAAAACCTGTGGGGAACTCATTTGTTTCTGGAACAAAGATGTTAAAATAATTTGATTTGTACTGAGTAAATGGGGAGCCATTCTCAGCATTGAAATAGATTGAGAAGTAACAGGAGGGAAATGATAAAAAGAAGCTCTAACTTAACTGTAGGTGGGCTTACCTGAGTGCTGCTTACCCAAACCCTCACAGCCCTGTACCCACCGCTCCTGGTGCTGTTTGATTAGTCACTCTCACGCCTAAATCAAACAGGAACATCAGAGCTGAGAAGCCGCAAGGCTCTAAGGGCACAGTGTCTCTGCCAGTGTGTCCCAGAGCCTGGGCTTCCCTGAGGTGCCTGCAGCCGCGTTTCCTGACGCTTCCCTAGGCTAATGGCTCTGCTTCTCTGCTTTTTTTTCCTCAGAGACATCAAGCCCGACAACATTTTACTGGATGAGCACGGTAAGTGCCGGGTGCTTTGTGGTCATGCATGTGTGTGAAAACGGAGTTAGAGACAGGAGACACGAGCTGCAGTCTCGCCGTTTGCTGGTGCCCTCCTTTGGTGTTGCTCCCTCTCAGCCCAGCTGGCAGTGGGATCATCCCATCCCTTCGTGCTGCACTTGCTCTCCGTTGGTTTTTGAGGGGCACTGTCTCATACCTCCAGGGCACTGAGCACCCTGCGATGCTGCAGTGCTCCTGGGGGTGCCTCGGTGTTCAACCAGCACGGCCTTTGCCTGACTGACCTGCTGGTGTCCCTGCAAGGCACTGGCAGGGACCCCAAGTTGGGGCTGCTCAGGGTCAGTTGCCCAGCACACCAGATTTTAACACTTTTTTGCATCTTGCTTAAAACTTACTCAAAATGCATCGTTTGAGGGATAATGCTTGTGTCGCTGCAGGGTTTGTGCAGTGTGTGCTCACAAATAGAATGAATTATGATGCAACAGCTAATCTTCATTCAGGTATTTTCTTTTTCCTTGAGCATTTGGCATTGGGAGGGAGCTCTAAAGAGGATTTGTGGCTGAGTATGTTATAGATGTTGCTATCAGTTTTTCCATAGTCTTTCTCAGGTAAAACCCTTAACTATATTCTTGCATGACTCTGTAGTCATACTTTTTTACCTGGCAAAGCTCTCACAGTGAAGAGTTGTCTGATATTTATTAGCTTGTAACTCCTTAGAGAAGCACTTTGTCATCTAATATGTTTTTAAAAATCCGTGTAACTGACTTGTGAGAAATCTTAATTAGCAGCTACAGCAGCTTGAAGAGAAAAAGTCAGTACAGGGAAGAGGCATATCTGAATCTGTTATCACTTCAGATGCTGTAGCAGAGATGCTGCAGCTCCCAAGGGAGGCATCACCTGGCTCTGTGTGACCATGTGTGTGACCAGGGTTGCCTGGCAGCGCCGAGCCCAGGCTCGATCTGTTTGCATCCGAACTCTAATTTCAGAACACTGGCTGATTATTTATTTAGGAGCTGGCAGCAAAGTGGCTTTGTCTCCAGGGGCTGGAGCCTCTGTCCTGTCTCATTTGGTCCTTCTCTGGCTGTTGCCCTGTGCACAGATGATGGAGAGCAGTGTCCTCCCTGATGTGCTGGAGATCTGGGCAACCTTCCCTGTGCGGGGCTGCTTTTGGTCAGTCCTCACTGGCAGACACTCGCATGACCCTTCACCACTCTCCCAGAACCTCTGTGCACCTCAGACTGGGGTGACACATCCCCTCAAGAGGAGCTGGGATCTCTGTGGCCAGAGGAACGTAGGTCAGCACTCCCTGAAAAGGGAAAAAAAAAAAAAAAGGGAAAATTGCTCATCTCTGCAGTTGCTTTCAGCCCAGAAGGGACGCAACCCGCAAACTATAATGAGAGTGCAATTCAGGATGAGTTTGGAGCCTGCTTGCTGCTCACTGTGGTGTTTTACCTGTCCTTTGCAGAGGTTTCAGAGAGTTTTTCTGGGGACATACCCTTGATTTCAGTGTCCTTCTCTTTGTAACTTGTAGTATTCCTTTCCTTAATCCATGGCAGCAAAGGTGTGTCCTCTGAGGCATACAGAAAGCTTTGGCCACACACACACAGTTCTTTTTTTTTTTTTTTCTTGTCCCCAGAGTAGTTGTTACTGTAGCTGCATGTTTATCTATATTTAGCCTAGTAGATCATGGTTGGTTTTCAGTATCTTTTTCCTTTTGTCACAGAGCTGCAGCTCCCCATTCTCTCTCTTCTCCCATCACTGTTCCACAACTGGGATCACAATATAGGTGCAATTTGCTAACATTAATTTTTTTATGATGTTCTTGATTGGGACCGGTCACCTGAGAATATAAAAATATCTGAAGAGCTTCAGCAGTGAGACTTCAGTCCTTCATTTTTTAGACTCCTCTTGTCCCATAACTTTGCCCTTTGTCCCAACTCCCTTTCCAGCTGTGAAGCTCCTTTCCAGCTTTGATTCCTTCACGTTTCAGATTTAGTTATGGAAATGCCCTCAGCTCTGTTATAGACCCCAGCACCCTTTTTGTGGGTGTTGATGGACAAGGAGGCTACAGGAGCCCTTGGGCACATCACCTGATCTTTGTGCAGGAGGCTGGTTTCAGTTTTTAATGGCTTTCACGGTGCCACATGTTGGTTGAAATGTGTTGTCCTGACACTGACTGTCATGGACTTGACACACACTTCACGCTTTTGCTTCTGTCAGCGTGGTGGGTGACATTTTAATTTCAGTCAAGGAATTCACGTGAGCCATAAATTAAGTGGGGTATCAGGGAAATGCCTTTCTGTGCAATGAAGGAGCCATTATTCAACATCAGAGATTGGGATCAGGTCTCCCAGGGAAAAAAATCCCCAGCAGATGACACTTCCAGCAGTCATTCCAAGCACAAAGTGACTTCCTCCTTTAAAGACAATTTATCAGTTTGGCTCAGTGACAGCACAGCTCACCTGGGAATGAATGGATACAACAGATGGCAATTTCTGGGAACTGAGACTAATTCATCAGGGGGTTTTGACCAGGTCATTTGTCGAATAAAACTGAAGAAAGGCTCAGTTTTATCTCTAGGAAAACAGAGGGGTTTTGCAAGATCCTGTAATATCTGTGCTCGGTATCCTTTCCTGTACTGCTGCCGGGAAGTTCTCAAGGGCAGTGCTGCAATGGGTGAGTTATGCCAAGGCAGGCATGGCATATGTAGCCCATTTGCTCCCTCCTCTCAGGTGAGAAAGTTAGGGCACAGCCTAAGAGCCTCCATGCTCCACAGCTCCTGGGGTCTCTGATTTCATATTCTTTTAAATGTTTTCTTAGTTGAATTTGCAGAAGTCTTATGTTTTTTGCACAAAAGATGCTCTAGAAAGGTGAAGGAGTTATGAAGTAACAGAAGTGCTGAATACAATAATAGAATTGTTTGCCTCAAGGCAAACCCAAGGATCAATCTGGCAGTGTGAGTTTCAGGCAGGCTGGGCTTGGGGAAGGAGCCACGTGGTGCCTGAGCGCAGCTCTGGCCGTGCTGGTTTGGAACTGGCTGCAATTAGAGAGGCTGATCAATCAGGAAAACACAAGCCTTGAGGTTTGACCCTACAGCCCAGCAACAACCCCCAGTACATCCCTCGTGGGCACCAGTAGCTCTCACCCTGGTCCATAACGCTGCCAGCCATCAGTGCTCAGCCTTGTCATACTGCCTTGAGCCCCTTCCTCAGCCTCACTGCTGTGATTTGATCATCTCTCAAGTGGGCTAGTTTATAAAACTTGTGATTTGTTTGAAGTGAATAATTTAAAAGATGAGTCCAGAGAAAGGCATGTTTGTGCTTGGAATATCAAATTCTTCATAAGCCTTTATGATTCATATTTATGAAAACAGCTCCCCACAAAGCCGAATGAGAAGGAAAAGCAGCTCAAGGACGCAGAGGATGTATCCAGACAGGGCAGTTGGATGTCTTTCTTTCCTTCTCCCAAGTGTTCCCCAGTGATGTGATGCTGCTCTGTAGTGGGCAGACTGGGGGCGAGTGAATGCTGGTGGATGGTGTGAGCAGCAGGGAGGGACACGTGCTCCACAGGTCTGTCGGGGACCATGTGCGAGGCGAGTGCCAGTGCCTGGTTCATGCCCTTCCAGCAGTGCCACGGCTCACCAGAGGGCCATGGGAATGATGCAGGGGCTCCAGGTGAAATCACAAGTACCACTTTTGCTCTCCACGTTTCCCCAGCTAGATCAGGCATTTGCAGCAGGCAACTTGTATCACTGCTCTCACAGAGCAGATATATAGGCACAGTTGTAAATATTTACTTAGATGCTGCTCACAGTATCCAGACAAGACCACAAAAGTTCATTGCCAAAGCATCAACTTTTAGACCTGTAGAGGTGATGTTATTCTGCTTTAACTCCTGAACTAGAGCAGCAGTGAATTTCTAGCTGTTTTGAAGCTAATGACTGAGGAAGGTGTTGTCACAGCATCTCTATCAGCAAAAGCCACTTTACTTCAATCTCTGTGGTTAGAGGAAACAGCAGCAATCCAGCTCCCCTCTGTTACTGCCGAGGAGGCAATGAGGCTGCAAAACAAAGCAAACAGAATAGCTGATGTGTTGATAATGAGCTCACCTTTGCCAGGGGTGAGCAGGCTCAGTGCCTGAGGAGGAGATGAAGGAGGTGGGGAAGTGGAGTTGCCTATGTTTGTTTGGGAGAATTGGGCTGAACTAACCCACAAGTTTCAGAGCGATTCTCTTAGCGCAGCCAGCCAGGTCTGATCACCTGTATCTCCAGGTGGGGCTGCTCCACTCACCAACAGCAGTTCAGTGAATGGGAAATAATAAATTGATGGCTTGAAAAAAGAACAAGCAAGTAAAAGCACAGGGAGCAAGGTGGGAGCATTGCCTTTCTCATCCCTGTGGATCCCATCCAGCTCTTTTATTTCCTTTTCAGTTCACAGACAGCAGCTGTGCATATTATAGTCGTGGCAGCAGAGGCCATTTCTGTCCTAAGAGCGGTTCATGATGTTTAAATTTCTGTGTAAGGCTCTTTTGCTGGCTGCCAAAGGTGTTTGGTTCCATACTAGAGGCATCTTATAAAGAGAAAAATGGAGGGAGTGCTTAGTACCTGGAACACCAAATGGCAGACAACTGGAAAGCCAAACATCAAGGATTTTATCTTTTAAAACACGGTGGAATTTTTTTCTTTGAGAAAAGTTTTCTTCCCCCCAAATTTAGGAAGACTCAAAACAATCATCATTAAATTGCTTCTTGGAGAACTCCAATATTTTTTTGTTCCCTGAAGGGAAAATAAGAGGATATTTGAAGTAACAGGAGACATCTGTAAGCAGCCTGCAAGCTGAAAGATTTTCTACCAGTTCTCCCACCAGAATATTTTTTTGCCCTGGAAACTCCTTTCCATGGAATGTTTTACTTTAAGTTTCTGATTCAGAGATGTTTCTTGTGTGAAATTAAAGCCACTTTAACCTCTGTCTTTCAGGACATGTGCACATCACCGATTTCAACATCGCCACGATGCTGACGAAGGAGATCCGTGTCACCACCATCGCTGGCACAAAGCCCTACATGGGTAAGAACCACAGGCAGTTACATGTTCTTGAATCACCATTTTATGTGATGGATTGACCACCGTGGTGGGACACGGGTGAAGTCCTTTTTGATGAGAGTCTGGACTCTTCTTCCTTGTCTGTACCAAAATACACACGCTGGTTTGAAACAGGGAGCGCCCTGAAGAGGAGCTGCGGGGCAGGGACAGCAAATGCCTCAGTGCAGCTGGAGAATGTGCACTGTGCCCCTCTACGAATCCTACATGCAGACTGACACAAACACACCACAGACATGGATTTTAGTGCCATGGTGCCACACTGTACAGCATGGGTTTGATTATAAACTGAGAGGGTTGCACTCCTGAGGTCCCCGAGCATTTCACAAGCAGCAGTCACGCTGTGTAGCGATGATGAAATGCTCCTGCTACCCTTGAGAAAGGAAATGAAACACAAAGGTTTGTATTTGGTCCCTCAGTACATCAGCACAAGCCTTATGCTGCTGCATCACTAGCAATAATTTGAATTTTTATATAAAATGACTGCTTTAAAAACTAGCATTACTCTGTGTTTTAAGCCAAGTGAGTGGCCATAAGAAAATGTTGCTCCTCATTTTGTTGGTTTTAGACCAATTCTTGCCTCCCACCTTGTACAAAAATCCTGAAGCATTTTTTTTCCTTACTCTCAAAAGGGAAATTTATTGGCTAAGAAAGAATATTTCAGTTGGTGCCTCCCCCTGCTTCCCATTAAAAGCTGTGACTCTCAGGCTTCGTTCAGTTAAAATTTATTTTCCCCTGCCAAGGGTGCAGTTGGCAGCACATCTGCATTTACGCTGCGTGTTATTGTTCCCAAAGAGCTGCTTTCACTGACGGTAGAGACTGAATTTGGGCTCTGCCAGACTGAGGTGCTTTAAGTATGAACAAAGAGATGAGAGGGATGGGAGCAGCTTCCCAATGTGCAGATCTGCCAAGCGCTACTGGGGCAGAGAGGCTTCCTGGAGCACATTTACCATGGATGGTGGGCAATTCCTGTGTCAGTAAAAGGAATTTGTTTCTTTTGGGCTTTGGGGGCAGAGAAGCACTGAGAGGCTCATGTGTAGGGGACTGTGGGACCACTGGATGCTGCTGGCACGGGAGCACATGGGAAGGATGTGGGTCTGGCATTCTGTGTTGCTCATTTCCACTTGGGATTACAGCAAGACAAACTTTCTTTTCCCTGTATTTCACAGCACCTGAAATGTTTAATGCCACAAAACCCACAGGCTACTCCTTTGCTGTGGACTGGTGGTCACTGGGAGTCACTGCCTACGAGCTGCTCAGGACCCGGGTACGTGTGTGGCTCCCGGCCCAGCCAGCTCTGTCCTTGGACACACTGCTGGGAAGGTTAATGCTTTATAGCAGGGATGAGGGGGCCAAGCCAAATTCAGGATTTTAGGGGTTATTACAGCATAGGAAGCAGAGACCACATGTCCACCAGGGCTCCTGTTATGGCTAAGAGCTCAGAGAAGCTGCTGCAGTACAGAACACCATGTGGTGGTGGTTCCCTGCTGTGGCCAAGGGCTTCTGGATTGACATAAGCAGGGCAAGGCAAACAAGCAACAGCTCCTGAGGTTGGGGCTGCAGTGTCCTTTACCTGGATCTCCCATCCTGCAAGGAAAAAAGAAAAGCTGAAAAAAAATCTCGTTGCTGTTGTAACCAGACTGAGCAGTTGGAGAAAATGATGGATAAAGCCCAAGCCCTGTCTTTCCTGTCAGGGCTCTGCTGCTGACTCAGGTGAAATTGGGGGCCTTGTAGACAGACAAATACATCAGTGTTTTGGAAGTGCTGTGTTAACAAGCAGAAAATTTTAAACTTTACATTCTTTGAAACGAGAGCATAATTTAAAAAAGAATGTTTAGAAGCTTGTGAGGCTCACAAACTTCTTTCAGTATGAGTATGCAAAACAAATTTTTTAAAAACTCTATCATCAGTCTTTGCCTAAAAAATGTTCTGATGAACAGATTTTTCAGATGAATCTGTATCAGATTGTGAGGGATCAGGTTAGCAGACACTGAGGGGATGTAGCTGTCTGACCTCTTTGGTAACTGAAGACACATGCCCCCCCTAAACATCTTAATATAATATTTGAGTTTTCCATTTATAATGCTAAATGAATGCCAGGACTGTGCACGTCACTGATTTGTGACTCGATGGTGCTGCTCCAAAGGCAGGAGCAGAGATGCTGTTAGCTGCTCACACCTGATAGATGGCACAGCCATGGCAAGGTGGTGGCACCTGGGTGGCTGCTGCATGAGGGAACTGAAGGGAGACCTTGAGGTCCATCTAGTGTCGGCACATGTCAAGCACACTGCACCTGACCTGATCTCACTATTTATAGCTAGTATTTTTTAAATGTGCCTTTAAACCCCCCATCTCCTCCCTCCTGAAAAAAAAGGTAAGATTCTGGAATCAAGACATTACAAATGGAAACTCTTTGCCTTCGTAAGTTGTCTCTCTGGGTAAGGCAGCTGTATTGTTGTAGCAGGGAGATGTGCAGGGAGGTGACTCCACCTGCACGGTGTCCCCAGCCATACACTGCATGTGGATGCTGGTGGATCCCTGGTGTTCTGCTGTGCTGCACACTCCTCTGCAATGGCTCACCTCTCCCAGCACTGTGACACTGGCCACGGGTTAGAAGGGACAGTCACCCTGCAGCCTGACACCCACCCGGGGATGCTGACCCTTCCTGGGATATCCTTTTCTGAGATGATTTGATCAGTGGGAGAAATACAGCTCCTTTTCCCTGGCATTGTCCCCAGCATGAGTGAAGAACTGGAAACAGTGGCCCATTTTACAGGGAATATCCGGAACGCTCTAGCCAGAACACTGGGTGTCATAGCCTTGTAAGATACAAACAGTGAAAAGGCCAAGCAAACCCACACTGCCTGGTAACTCTGTCTTCTGAGGCTTGCTCCTGCCTGTCCTGCTGTTAAATGTCTGGTTCACAGAATCAGTTAGATTGAAAAAGATGTCTGAGGTAATCAAGTCCAACCGATGACCTAAACACCACCTTGACAACTAGACCATAGCACTAAGTGCCATGTTCAGTCTTTTCTTAAACAGCTTCAGGGATGGTGACTCCACCACCTCCCTGGAGAGCCCATTCCAATGTCCAATCACTCTTTCTGTCTAGAACTTCTTCCTAATGCCCAACCTAAACCTCCCCTGGTGCAGATTAAGGCTGTGCCCTCTGTTGGTAGCATAGATCTTGCTGACATTTTGTTTATTTCAACTGAGCCACGGTCACACAGGGAGACATGTCCCGGCTGGGGGCTGGACAGAGAGACTGCGTGAACCCTCTGTGCTCTAAACAGATTTCCCAAGGAGTCTGAAAAAAAGCAGATAGATTCAAGCACTTTCCTTGTGGCATTTCCACAGAGGCCCTATCACATTCGCTCCAGCACTTCCACAAACGAAATCGCCCACGTGTTCAGGACAGCCACGGTGATGTACCCGGCCGCGTGGTCCCCGGACATGGTGTCGCTGATCAAGAAGGTGAGGTGGGCACAGGGCCGGGATGTGCACGAGGGGGAGTCCCTGCCAGGTGTCCAGGCCGGTGTCAGTGACCTTCGGGCAGCACCGTGCCATAAATGCCATTGTTTGGTGCTCAGCTGCAGGGGGGGGTGGCAGAGAGCAGCGCTGGCAGCGGTGTCGGCTGCGCTGGCACACGAGGCGGCTGCTGCACCTCCTTGGCTTCCAGAGCTTCCTCTATAACTTTGCTCTCTGGAATGACCTAGCTTAGAAGCAGATATTTATGTCAATAATTTTAGCCAAAAAAAAAATTTATGTTTTTTTGCATCCTCAAAAAATATTTTTCCCGATAGTGGAAATGTTTGCGGGAAGTGCTGGCGTTGTTGGAAATCCTTTGATGTCTTGTGGTTTATGAAGCACTGCAATTTTTTTTCCAGTAAGGCTGTTAGCAAAATTGCTTCAAAATCAGTACTGGAATCATTTTGAAGCTGAAATCCCATTTGAAGTGAAGCCATAGCTTCAATAAACAAGACTGGCTTGACAGTGTCAGACACTGTTTGCAGACAGCAGCAGCAAAGCTGGGCACTGACCTGCACAGCAGCACTGGCAGCACATTTTGGAGAATTATGTAAATAGTTTTCTAATTTTCAACTAAGTGTAGACCATGAAGTAGTACTTAATGAAACTTTCATCTATTTTTTTTTTCCAAATAGTATGTGTAAGTATTTTGTCAGTTCTGATTAAATACTCTCAAACATTTTAATGAAAACAGTCCATCAATTCTTCGCTGAGACAGAATCATGGCATATTTTCCAGGAATAAAATTGAAAAATATCTCCATTTGCTTAAAATTCAATGGAGCTAATATTTCATTGAGCCTAACAGGAATACAGGGACATTTACTGCAGATGTCCTCTGTGTTGCTATGCTAGAAGTTTTTCCCTGGAACCACAGCATCCTGCAAGCCATGGAGGCTCCCTTGTGAATAAATAATGCAATGTCACAATTATTTAAATTTCCCAGTGCCCCTTTGCATCTGGTTTAACAGCCAGATGTATTATATATGAGGCCAACTGCGGCTCCTTCCTGGCTCAAGCATCCCCTGTGGAGTTTTGTATTCATTAATGTCCAAGGCAGATGTTTGTTGTTGCAGAGCCACAGCGCTGGCGTTGGGCTGGAGCCCAGAGGGACCTGGGCAGTGGGGACACTGCTGTGTGCCCAGCTGTGCCTCCAGCATGAGGGGCAGTGGTGGGGGGGTCACTGTGTCCACACCTCTCTGGTGGGTTTGGACGGTCTGGTTTTCCTGCTGGGTTTTCGGAGTGCATGTTGTCAGGAGTTTATGCAATGTATAACCCTTGAACAGAGACAAACCTCAACCCTTTCCTTCCACACAAGTAATTCTTACAGCAGTGTTAAAAAATGGTGAAAATAAGCAGTGTGAAGGCATGCTTCCACAGTGGAATAAGAATATTCCATTAGTACAGTGAGAAACTGGGATGTTTTACTGATATGGTATTAAATGTAGAATACAAAGGCCTGAGTTTAACTCCCCATTCCAAACAAACGCTTATTTTTAACCTTGGACAAATTGTTTAATGCCTATGTACTGCCTGATCTCCCACTCCTACAGTGCAGATAGAAGTTGCTCACAAAAATATGAATAAGTGGAGTTAGAGCTTGAGAGCCTGTCGCATACCCTGGTGAAGGGACTCTGAGCCAGAGCAGCAGAGAGGCACCTGTCCAAGTGCCAGTGTTGATGCAGTGTCACTGGTGTCACTTGTCCTCAGCCCCACTCCATGGAGTGTGTGCCCCGTGGGGATGGTCTCATCTCTTCCCTTCAACTCTCACTGCAGCTGCTTGAGCTGAACCCCGAGAAACGTTTTTCTCAGCTGAAGGACATCCAGGCCTTCCCATACCTGTCTGATGTGAACTGGGATGCTGTTCTCCAGAAAAGGATACGGCCAGAATTCATTCCCACGGTAAGGCTGTTTGAGTGTTGAGTGCCTGATGTGCCCAAGCATCACAGGCCACAGCCTGTCCTCACACCTGGCACTGGGACATGGGGTGTTCTGACAGACTTCCACTGGAGCATCAGATGTCACAAGGGGAAAAAGAGAGACCGGGGCAGAGCTGTCACTTCCCTGTGGCTGTACGAATGAGTAGTGGGGGGTGACTGCAGTGTGTGTGCCCCAAAACTGATCTGCTCTGTTTATAAATGTTCCTGGAATTTCTGGGTGCAGAACTGGTGCTACAGGCTGTGGGTCCATGTAGGATGGAACATGTGGGCAGTGCCTGTGAGCTGTGCTCTGAGCAACGTTGCTCCCCACATCCAAACCCCCAGATTAGGACTCAGCAGCAGCCTGGGGATCACCCACCATCTTATGGGAACTGCTTCCTCCTGTACTGCCTCCCCTACCAAGCTCACTGTTCACAGTAAATAGCACATACACTAGATTAGTGCTTCTGAGCCTTTTAAAACTGGATTAAAACAGCACAAAGTAACATAACCCTTACAGAGAATAGTCTGAGGGCTGCTGTGTGCTGTGCTATTACTCCAGCTGGCTTTCAGCCACACAGTAGTTGGGCTAAACTATGACTGTTTTTTAATTGTATGCATTCTCCTCCCCGTGGGTATGAATCTGTATTACTTTAAGACCAGTTCTGCAGGCTGCTGTGCTACTCCCAAAGAGGCACAGCCCAGCCAGGACACCATCCTTATCCTCACTGCCATTGTGAAGCAGCCAAAGGGCAGAGTAGAAGCAGGAGCACAGAAAGAGCCACTGCCGCACCTTTAATATGGCCCTTGGGTGAAGGGAGTAATAAAGTATGACAGGAGTACAGCAGTTGCTCTGGCTCTGTGTGCAGTTGTAATTAGTGTATTTTTTCACGAAACTGAGCCCTCAGGTGCGGTCCTGTTTATGAGAGACTCTTCAAGACAGGCTCTGACCACTTAAGCCCACCCATTTCTCCACCCCCAGAAAGGCAGACTAAACTGTGACCCAACCTTTGAACTGGAAGAAATGATCCTGGAATCCAAACCTCTTCACAAAAAGAAAAAGCGCTTGGCTAAGAAGGAGAAAGACACCAGCAAAAGCAATTCCTCCCAGGTGAGAGCAAACAGGTAAAAGCATGTGGTCAAGGAGGTCTCTCATTTTCCAAGGAATATGATTGCCATCTAGCAAGACCACAGCAAACTAGTTGAACAGAACATTTATTTTCCCTTGTGGCCAACTTTATTCCTAAAACTCTCCTGCATCTTTCCTGTGGGTGGAAGGCAGAATGTGTATGCACTGCTTCAGTGAGAGCCTTAATGCCATTCTCCCCACTGCAGGGCTAAAGATGCTCTGTGCCTAAAGATATCACTGTCTCTCCTTGAAATTGTGCTTGCAATGTCTTTCTGTGTCAACTGTGAATTTATTCCCCATCTCTTTTATTTTTCCATTCCAATGTGAAAGGCCAGCCACCTCGAGAAGCATCTGGAGATGCTCCAGAGGGACTTCATTGTTTTCAACAGAGAAAAGTAAGTTCTGATTCAGAGGCAGCAAAGAGGGTCTGGCCCTTGACAAAGTTTTTGACAGGTTTGGTGGCCCCAGGATGGGGGGAGGTCTAGGGCTGAGGGGGGGGCTTGAGGCTGTGGGGGCCCAGTTCTGAGGGGCCTCAGGGGGCTCAGGGCTGGGGGAACTCTGAGCATCCCCTGTGGGGTGAGTGGTAGTTCGTGTCAGAGAATGGGGTGGCTGTGCCTCTGCAGGGTCTTGGCTCTGCCTGAGCTCTCCCTCACAGCTCAGTCGTCCTTTTCTGTCCCCAAGGGTGAGACACCACCATGACAGCATCCAGGAGACCGTACCACTGACAAAAAGTGGAGGCACGTACAGGGAGGACAACCAGAACAACAACCTCTGAGAGCAGCACAGCCACTGCAGGAGACCTCCCTATGGGCCTGGGGCTCACCCACCCACCCACAGTCACCCTGTTGGACCCTGGACATGTCCTCTGCACTGGGACCCTGCCAATAGCCCAGGGCACGCAGGGGAGCTGGGGCACCCACCCCCTCAGCCTTCCACTTTGCAGCCAGAGGGTTCTGGGCATGGGGGGAGAGGTTGTGGGTGCTGCCTTGCAGTTTGCCACAGTTGGACTCAGATCCTGTTATGTTGCCTTTCCTGGTGGCAGGAGCGTGATCGTGTGACAATGGATGAGACAGTATCTACCCTTCTGGTTTGGCTGAATGGTGCCACAGCCCTTGGTGATACCTGTGCTCAGAGGTGCCACCACCACATCAGCCACGGTGCTGGGGCCACAGCAGGGCCATGGGTGAGGGCTCCAGAGGTCAGGACTCCTCCATGGATGGGCTGCTCTAGGTGGAAGAGGTGGCTCCCAGCTGCAGAGTCTCCACTGGAGCATAGCGACAAAAATGGCCTTTGCTTACAGACAGCTGCTGTGAATGCCCCATGAGGGTGGGCACGGGGGGCTGGAAACAGGGATGAGGTCCTTCCTTAGCTTGGAGCAAATGTTTCCTGCCCATTTCCCCCTCTCTCCACATATGCAGCAGGGCTGGCATCACCTGAGTGTGCAGATGTGGATACCAAGAGGTAACCAGGTAGTGGTGAATCCAGATGTTTTTCCAGCATGAAAAATGCCTGAAAAGCTCACTCACCATCTTGTTAAATTGCTGCCATCAGAGGGAAATTTGAATGTGTATTTTTAATCTCTCTACCCTTGAAATCACACTTGATTTGAGCAGGGACTGTTTGCAGGAACAGTCGCACTGCTGGTGTGGTCTTGGCCAAGACTGAGATTGGCTAAAGCATTTCTGCTGCGGTAATGCCAGGAACGATGCTATTATTTAAATGCTTTGGCAGGCCTGAGGTTTCCCCTCCTTACTTGACATTTTTCCCATTCTTAGCAATATAGTGAATGCGTGATGAACTCTTTGCCTCCCATTTACCCAAGGGCAAACATCCCATTCTGCCTCTGCAGTGGCATGTAGCTGGTGTCCTGGCACCGAGCAGCTCAGTCTGTACCTCAGAACAAGCTTCAGTTTAGAGTCTTCCATGTTCTGGCTCTTGCAGTGGGGGCGGGTGGGTATCCCCCAGTTAGCTGCCATCAGACCAGGATGCTGGGGTGAGGGAAAGAGTTCTGGGTGAAGGCTGTCAGGACTGCAGCTGCAGCACTCTCTGTGCCAGTGCCCTGGTTTCCTCCGCACAGGTTGACGTGGTGCAGCCCCACCACCTCTCACCCCGCACTGCTCCTGGGCAGCAGCATCGCTGTACATGTGGAAACAACCACTGGGAAAGGCAACCCTGTTCCACCCAGGGAGCTGGGAAGCTGGCATGGAGTTAGTTCAGCAGTGAGTGAGTATTGGAGCCCTCGAAGAGGGTCATTGCCATAGGAAAGTCACCGTGTTCTGCTTAGTCACAGCACACCTTTCCCTGCTCTGTACAGCACACTCTGACTAATGTTGTTGTGTTTTTGCTCTCCTTTTCTGCAGCCATCCCAGCTTTCAACCAATAGGACTTCTGAGTGGGTTGGGGGCTTCATCTCTCTCTGCCTTTGACTTGCCATTCCCAGGGAGGCTATCCAGAGCCCCTCCAGCATTTTCCACTGATCCTCTGCTCTCTGCCCAGTCCTACATGGGGTCTGGCACGAGGCTGTGCTGACAGCTGTCCTTGTCCCCTGCACAGCCCATTGCTATTGTTGCCTTGCTCTGGTGGAGGTAGGGGTTCACACACCCTAAGTGTGTTTATCTGGAGCCTCAGACAAGGAAACCAGTCCTGCTCCTCCTGGGGAAAAATCCAGTGATGCAGAAATGCCTCTGTACTTGTTGGTGGAAAAAAACCCAAAACAACTGAAGTACTTAAATGGTAAGAACATTGCATCTTTAAAAATTCCCCAAAGCTTTCTACAACCATCTCTCATTTCCCCTCTTCCTCTGTAAACAGAGGCAGTCTCAGCTTAATCACTACCAGGCAACAGGGAAAAAGCTTTAATTACTTGATAGCAGAACTTTACAAAGCTTGTAAGCATAAACAGCCTTCCCCACCCCTGGCACAATGATTCTGGCCTGGCCCCTTAAGGACTGCTGCACAGACAGCATGTTCTGCCCGAGTTGCAGGCATGTAAAAATAAGTATTTCAAGGTCAAATACTAAAGAAGGAAAAAAAAAGAAAAGTGTATTTGTTTAGCACAGGCTAAACTGACCCTTAATTTTTGTAATCTTTAAAAAACAATCACTTTTTTTTCCCTGCATGCTTTGCAAGCTTTAGAGGGCAGTGCCTCTCAGTCTGACAGACACTGCCTGATGAAAAGGGAGCATTTAACTCACAGGTGCCCACAGAAAACAGCCTCTGGCCTGCCCAGCTGGGATGACCCCAGTGTCATGCCCAGGAAGTCCCAGCCCACAGTGTCCAGGCCAGGCTCAGCCAGAGGCTGCACAGACAAACTGAACAGGCTTTTACAAACACTTGCACTGTGCTGTTTTGCCAGTACCTTTGCCTGAGAAGCTACACCAACCCCAACACCTGTAGCAGCGAGCACTGCCCTGTGTCATCCTGACAGCCCCTCCTCCCACCCCAGTCCAGCTCCCCTCGGGCACAACTGGGCACCCCCCCTGCCAAGCAGCAGCCGCCTGAGGAAGAAAAGAGCCAGCCAGCAACACGAGTTGTTTGAAGGAACAACTTTTTTTTTTTTTAATAAAGTGTACAAAGTAGTAAAACTCCTTACACGAGGTGCTGTGACAGCTGTTACAGAGATGATTCGGGCTCCAGCCCTGGGCCTCGTGGTGAAATGCCAGAGCGTTGGGTGGAGATGAAGGACATGCACACGCCAGACCCACTGCCCCTACCAGCTCAGTGCACCTGCCCTCCCATCCCACATCCTGCCTCTGGCCAGACCCTGCCCCTCGCCTGCCTGGCTGGGTCACCCCACGGGCCGTTCCCACTGCCCCACACCACGGCATCCCACACGCGTTCAACACCAATAACACACCGAACCGAGCGACCTGTCCGAGCTGCATGCATACAGAGAGGAAGAGCAAAACACAACCCGACCAAACCCACGACAGGAACAACAACAGAACCTTAAGGCTATGCAAAAACAAAATGAAGCAACATCTTTAAAGCTAGGTAGCAAGTAGCATTTGTGAAACATAAGGCTTGAGGCTTATCAATTCTTCTGAACAGGTTTATTTCTTTTCCTTCTTAAAACACCAATGTACCATTTTTCTTCCTTTGCTTGAACAGGGATTTTGTTTCCTCCTCAGCCGGGACATTTAGCTCAGGGAGGTGATGTTGGAGCGGCCTCCCGGGGGCGCAACAATGCGCTTGCTCGCTGAGCGCACACCTTCGTCAACCTGGGTACCTGGGACAGGACAAGAAAGCACAGGGAAGGGGGAAAGCAAAGTTAAGAGCATTTTCTTCACAGGACTGAGCAGTCAGGCAGCCTGGGATCTTGCCAAAGGCCTCCTGAGGCTGTTTACAGCAACCTGCTTCCTCTCCTGTAGCTCCAACCCCAGTAGTGACCCTGAGAGCAGCAGTGGCTTGAATGACTCTAGAGATGCTCTGTGAACAGACCCACGCAGCAAGAGCAGTGCTGGTTGCTGTGCTGGTCTCCACACGCACAGTCTGCCTTGCTTCTACTGCAAGGTGAAGCTCCAGCCCTGTCCTTTAAGGGACACACAGTGTCTTGCCCTGCCACGATCCACTCTTGTGCTCACCTTGCCCCAGGTCACCTCCCAGCTGCCTTTGCCCCAGGCCAGGAGCTGAAACACGTGGCCACTGGCTCTGCCCTCTCCCAGCCCAGCCACCACATGTGTTCACCTGACAGGCTGAATCCGGACTGATGGAGGTTCCTGACAGGGGGTGTCTGCCGCGTGGGGGACCCCCTGGTTGACCCTGCAGGGGTGCCCCCCTTGGGGGTGGTGGTGAGGTCAAACACAGGTCCGTCATACATGCCCCGAGGCACAGCATGCATCTCCGCCATCTGTCACCAGAGAGAAGAGGACAGTGACACTTCTCTGAGCCCAGGCAGACTCATGCTCCAGCCATTGCTGGCTCCCCAGTCCCCTTGCAGAGCAAACTCTCACTGCTGGCCTCGTGCCCCACCAGTCTTGCAGTGCCAAGGCCTGGCACAACCCCAGCTCCCACCCTTCACCTGTCCTGCAAGGTGTGCAGAGCCGGTGCAACAGGCAATCACCCAGATGGGGTTCATGCTGCACAAATGGGGGAGGTGAAGATGATTTGGGCCAATCTCTTAATTTTTAACTCTGCGCTTCCCTCTAGACTCCTGCTGCAGCAGGACTGGATGAGGACAGGCACCACCACTGCTGACCTTGAGGAGCATCTGCCTTCAGCTTGGCATCCCACCAACCTGGAAAGCAAAGCTCCCTACCCAAGCCTCAGCTATCAAAATACACCAGTCTGCAGCAATGCTTACAGGGTTCAGCAAGAACAGCAAAGGAAAAACAATCAGTTATTAAGGAAAAAAGCAGTTGGGGTGAACAGCATCTCAGCTCTGTCTCCTGGCATCCCCATCTCCTCACCTTCCTCCTGGCTTTGATGCGCTTGTAGACATAGTCAGGGAATGGGCTGCTGGGCAGGAAGCGTCCGGTCCCCTGGGTCACATGCAGGTTGCCATCCTCCAGCATGATCTTCCCCTGGCATATGACAACCAGCGGGGCCCCACGGAGCTCCATTCCCTCAAAGATGTTGTATTCAGCCGCCTGCAGCAACCCAGGGATAATGGTCAGGAGGGATCAGACACTGCCTGCCCGCTCAGGGCGGGTCAGTCCCCACACCTCGCTGCTGGAGTCACCAGTGCACCACCACAGGACACCTGTAACAGCCTTGCCTGCATCAAAGGCCTCCTGAATAGGAGTCTAGATGAGGAGAAATGTGTGTCCTTTACACTTGCATGGGCCAAGGTCAGAAGAAGAACACCCAAGGGTGGAAAAAACCCAGGGCTCAGGGACACCCTACCTACAGTCACAGCTGGCACTGCCCAGAGCCTGGGCTCAGTGCCCCCTCCTCAAAGACAGACAGGGCAGCCCCAAGCTCCCAGCAGCCAGGCAACCTTTCCAGAGAGCTAGTCGCAGCCCACCCTCCAGCATTCACACAGATGAGCAGAGGACTTACAGATTGGTGGGTTTTTGCCGTGATGATCTTCACTGCATCAGGATCCCATATAACCAGATCACTGTCCGAGCCCACTGCTATTCTGCCTTTCCGTGGGTACAGGTTAAAGATTTTTGCAGCATTAGTGCTTGTCACAGCAACAAACTGGTTTTCGTCCATCTTTCCTGTGGCCTGCTCGGACACAAAGAGAATTAAGTCCTCTTTTTGGGGAAAGGGAGAGTAAGAGCCCCGGGAAGCAGGAGCGCAGGTGTGTGAGGTGGCAACCAACCCTGCCCACTCTGCCCCCTCCCTGGTGGGACTCTCACCACTGCCTTGTCCCAGATGACTGACATTCGTTCCTCTATGCCATTGGTCCCTTCTGGGATCGCTGTGAAGTTGTCTTTTCCAATGGCTTTCTGCGCAGTGCTGAAGGTACAGTGAGCACTCCCCGAAACCTGCAGGTCACCACTGAGGGGTGGTGGAATAAATGTATTGTCAGTATTTTTGCAGTCAGGCAGCAGCACAGACAGGAGGGACATGGATTTCTTGTGGCCACGGGCAGACCCTGGCTCAGTTCTATTTTACTCTGCATCCTCATTTCCATGGTCCCTCAGCCTGAAGACTTCCCCTACTCAACCCAGCCCCTGGGGCAGCCGTGTCACTTGAGGCAAGAGACCTCTGCTGCACTGTGCTGCCTGCCTGAGTATGGACAGCATCCTGCACACAAGGGGAGTCAACAGCTCAGCTCACAGAGAACAGAGTGGCCTTTGTGTCAGGCCAGAAGATGTTATTTCATACCAGACTCCATCATTTACACATGCACAAGGGAAAAACATCCCAGTGCAAGTCAGAAGACCCGTTTCCAGCAGTTTGTCAGGTCTGCCTGGGAAAGTCCTTCTGCCACACAGAGAGGAAGAGGCCTCTCTGCTCCAGGACTATCCCCTATAAACCAGCCTTTGTGCTATGCACTGCCAGCTCCTGCACCCCAAGGGCAAGCACAGCCCTCCCCTGCCCCACGAAAGCCTGCTGCAGTGGGATGGAGAGAGTCAGGACTGTCCAGAAGCAGCTCTCCAGGAGGCCCAGAAATGCTTCACTGAGATGCTCTGTCCAGACTCCTCAGCCCAAAGGGGGTCACTGGACAGATTTGATACCTGACTCTTCCCATTCCTCGGGAACAGACAGAGCCAGTGAGCTGCCACCAGCCAAGCCAGGGCAAGGAGCTGTCTGTGGCTCCCTGGAAGTCACCCAGCTGCTGCTGGGTCCTCAGGGAGCAGTGGACAGGCAGCAGCTGGAAAGTCATTGCCAGGAGAAAGGAAGCAGACCAAGGCAGGCCAGCTCCCAGCAGTGCCTTGTGAGGCGAGGGGCCTCAGGCACCTGGACAGTGCAGACACAGAGACTCTGCTCGAGGCTGTGAATCAGCCCTAATCCACCGCTAATCTCCACCTTCCTCTGATAATTTCTGCCATATGTCTGATGGACTGCACTGCCAGAGGCCCGGGCTCATGACACAACATGCTTCCTAATCTCCACCAGATTTGTCCTGGTGGAGGAAAACAAGCCATCCAGCCCAGCTGGAGTCTCACAGCCTCTCCTCCCACTCCAGCCTCACAGAACATGATATGGCAAAAGAGTCAGGACAGACACTTGTGACCTGCAGGGACTGAGAAATGCTCATCTCTCCTCTGAGGTCTGGAGTAAACTGGAAGTGGAGGATTAGAAAGCCAGTTCAGGAACTGGGCTCACTTTTCCCTGCCAGTTGCTATGATCTGCACCTATATCATACATCCAGACTGAGTGGAGGCATCTCTTGGTCCTTGACCACAGCAAAATCCAGGGTGAGCTGCATACTCAGACCCTAAATGTGCTGGCACCTTGCTTACACCCAGGCATTTCCACCCTGGCACAACCCAGATCTATCCTAGCGTGCCCTGCTGCAGAGACACCTCTTAGAGACTGCTCATCCCTTGCCCATCTCAGCAGAGATGCTTCCAGCGTTACCTCAAAGGTCATTTCCATTTACAACCCCCTCAGTGTCAGCCTGGCTAACACAGACCAGCCACCACGTGCACAGTCGGATGTACAAATGCAGGGTGAAGGGGTGTGTATGGACACATGGCATGTGGACAAGGCCAGGAATGCACTGTGTCCCCACAGCTGCTGTGCAGGTCTTGCCAGTGAGAGGATGGAGTGTAACTGTGAAAGGTCACAGCAAATTGCTGAAGTGCTTTTATTGTCTTTGTTTTCAACAAATCCCTTACCCACCCCACTGCCTTCAGGGTGAAAAAATTACCTACCATCCCAGCCAGATTTGCAGGAGCTGCTCCCAAAGGCCTCCTGCACTTTGCAGGTTCTGCCACTGCTCACCTGTACAGCCATGAGAACACATCTGCTCTGTATTTGGCTGGGGCCCCCACCAGCCTGTGACACCTGTGACCCTTCCATGGTCTCCTGCAGCATCCCAACTCAGGCAGCCACTCCCCACTTCTCCAGCTTGATGAATGCTTCCCTTGATAAACCTGTGTTGGCTAGCCTCCTTCAGGGCATTTAAAATGGTTCATGACTACTTGTCCTGGTATTTTTCTCATTACTGACCTTAAGCCTATGGTGCCTCCCCTGTCCTCCCTGACTTCAGTCTCACGGATAAATCACCACAGCTTGGAGTCAGTCATTTTACCAGTCAACTCATCAAATACCTACAATGCAGTAGTTCATATTGGACTAACCTCTTCCTTCCCTATCCAGAGTCCACTTTCCCCTAGCAGCATTCCCAGCAGAGCTGTCACTCACCTGGCCAGGAGGGAGTTGATGTAGTCAGGAGTTGTTGGGTCTGGGCTCAGGGGTGGAGAGACCACAAATGCTGCAGCCTTGGCCCAGTTCTTGCTCCAGTAGTGTGTTCCATCAGTCCCTAGACTGGCCGTGATGGGCTCACCAAATACCACAATGCCTGGAAAAGGGCACAGAAAGGATGCTGTTTCAGTGGAGCCTGCAGACATTCTCTGCTCCACAGCACTACAAACAGCCTGCCATGCCCAGAGAACACCCAGACCCATGTCGGGCTGTCCCACGCTGAGTGGGCACAGAGCCCACAGAACTCATCGACATGCTCACATGCCTGGGGGGCATCCCTGCGCTCCCCCACCAGTGACAAATGGAGCCCCCAGCCACTGGAAAAGGCACCTAGGCATGCCTGAGGGCCAGCATTTCAAAGAGAGGCCAGAGCTGTGCACAGCAGTTCAAACCACCAGCACATGCATTGAAAAAGTATCCCAAGCAAGCCGCAGACAAACCATGGTGTTTAAAGCATTGCTTCTCCCCGTGCCCCACATGACGTTACCTGATGTGACAGCAGGAGGTGGCTCTACGTGACCTGGTGCAGTGTCCCCCTGCACTTCACAAATCAGGCAAACCCCTGAGCTAACTGCTCCCCAGCAGAAAGGGAAGCTCTGGACGGCACTTGAAGCACCGTGATGGTCTTGGCAAAACAACCATGAGGACATGGGGGCCACGTAATCCAGCATCCTGGTGGCAGCAGCAGGGCTGAGTACAGCACCAGCTGCCACTCACCTTTTTTTCTGGCTTGTGAGATGAGGTCAGCAGCACTTTTGCTCATCACTTTAGTCACGTAGAGAGGACAGTTGGTCTGGCTGGCAATAGTGATGGCCCGGAAGACAGCTTCTGCTTCCAGCTGGAAGAGAGGATAGCACACAGCTGCACAGGAGCACTGGGTGGGCAGGGAGGAGCCCATTGCTTCTCTCAGCACACCATGGATTGCTGCTGACACCCTGTGCCCTTGTTTATATCCCAAAGCCAGGTTAATCAGGGAAACCCAATGGAGGAAGATTCAGTCTCCCCAGGGCCTGGCCCAAATCACAGGCTACAGCAACACAATGCCTTGCACAGGAGCACTGCCTGGATGCTGCTCCTTGCTCAGAACAGCAGCACTGCCTGGACCCTGCTCAGGGGCCAGCAGAGCTGCATTTGCTGTTTCTTCCACTGCCTGGTTCCAGCTTTTCCAACAGCTCCAGGAGCCCAGGGAGTACTGCCCAGCCTGCCAGCATGGCTCACAGCCTGACACCAGGCAGCAGAAGGGTTGGCCCTTTCAGAGAAATCCCTGCTCCAGGCTGTCCCATGGCTGCAGCAGGTTTAACCAGACATCTCTGCCACCCCTGTGGCTGGGTGCAGGAGGCTGTGCCCTGGCAGGCTGCTGGCACAGGGCCTGGCTGTGCTGCAATGCAGCTGCTGCTCACCCCAGCCTGCTGACATCTGCCCTGTCCCACTGTCCTGCTCTTACTGGAGGGTGGATTTCCATTAGGAGGGATATCTTTGGCCTATTACATCAGTCTGTGCTCAGCCTGAGCTCAACCCCAGAGTTCTCCAAGTGTTTTTTCTACAGTTTGGCTCAAAGCTTCGGAATGAGGAAGTTCAAAACAGAAGCCTTAAAAAGACACCAACAACCCAGCCCTCAGGGCAGCTCCTGAGGCTGTGCCAGCTGAAGTGTCCAGGGGCAGGAGAAGCAGAGCGCTGCACCCAGATACACCCACACCCCCCTTGTACTTCTGCTGGGCTGTTTGCTGTACAGTGAAAAGAAGTTCTTCTCTTCTGCTTAAAGACTCTTTAAATAGAAATTTAAGCAAGAAAACGATTTTATCAACACACTTATGGACTGCAGTAGCTGATGGTGTTTAACATGTTGACAGGAGAAAACAGCTCAATATCCCTCACAGCAGGTTACAATCCAGAGCAGCACCACCCTGCCCTACCAAGTCACCATCATCATCTGATAGAAGAACTTGTCCTTAACTCCCACTGAGGTCCCTCCAGGACAGAGCAGACCCACAGAGTCACAGACCACTCTCCCAATGCTTTGCCATCCACCTGTGGGTTTTATGGAGTAGCAGGGTCATTCGTGCTCCACTTTAAACATTTTCCCAGGTAGAGTATGTTCTGGAAGAAGGACACTGTTTACTTTCAAAGGCAATGAGATGTGGAGTTTGGCTGAATAGATGCTATCTAGAGCCTTGCACTGAGTTGCCTTATGTTTTAATAGCATTTCAAGATCAAACACTCAACAATGTTTTACTGGCTCTGGACAAGATCTGCAGTGCTGTCCTATGGTAATAGGATAGTTCTCAAATGCTGGCACAACCACAGCATCCCGTAATTGCACCTTAGCTTGCCAAGCAGTGGCAACAGGTTAGAGTCATAAAAATAAATGGCAGCTTACAAGCAGAGGGACTCTGAGCCACTGTATTTGACACTTCTCTGTACAAGAAAATGCTTTACACTCTTGTACTTAAAGAGAATAAGCACTGTATTACACTAGGTCATACATGTTGTTACCAGCCCTAACACAGCCAACTTCTTACACTTTTAATTTGAGCCAACTGATTTTATTTCAGCAGACCCTGAAGTACAAATCTGTCCCTGTGCCTCCCTGCTCAGCTTTGCTGTTGTACCAAATTGCTACTGTTTTCTTCTTTCACATGTTGTGGAAAATTAAAGCACCTCTCAGCAGGGAGTTATCTCAAGGAAACCTATCTAAAATTAGACTCAACTCAGATTAATGGACCAAACAGAAAAATACGCTGCGAGCTAAAATTAGAAATAATCTAATTAGTGTTCTGACAATGATTTGTAACCAGGGAATTCCCCCTCTCCTTCCCTCCCACTCCTTCCACCAATGGCTTTGTCCATCTGACTCTCAAACACACTTTAGACCCTATGCAGATATAAAGCAGGAAGAGGCTGGAATCTGTCAGCACTCAGAGGTGTACAGTGAATTCTCAGAGAAACTAAAACTCCTAATTTGATTCTTTTCAGGCCTCTCACACCCATGGAGTCACCTATATAAGACAAATAGCCCCAAAGGCTGCTGCAGCCATATAGACATTTTTGTTGATGGATTCCTCTCTGTGAGACTCAGAACAAGGGCTTCTGTCTCTGCTGAGCAACTTGAGCAAGACTGAGAACTGTTTGTCACAAACACGCACCTCACTCTTTCCTGGGCTGATGATGAACAAGAGAGCAGTGCCTGTATAAATGGATACCCCTGGATGCACACACACCCCCCGCTGCCCTGATGTTTGCCTGGCCCCTCTACACACACTGAGCCCTACTGTGACTGGGAAATCTCTTCAGTGCAGCAAGGCTGAACTGTCCTCTGCATCTTACCTCCTCAGGTCTGCTCAGCACATGGCCCTCAGGGCCTGTGATTCCCATCTCCAACATCCTGGCTTGTTCCTAGGACACGGAAAGAACAGAGGGCTGTTAGAAGACTGAAACTGTCAACCAGAAAAGCAGGTCCCTTCTGTGTCAAGCCCTTCCCTCAGGATCATCATCACTCTATATCCTGTCTCAGCCATAGTAAAAGGCTGCTGCACCCTCAAGGGGGTTGAGAGAGAAAGGAGGAGGATGGGGAAATAGGCTGAAACCTCTTCAATGAAACAAGCACAGCGTGGAGGCAAAAAAAGGTACGAAACTCCCCAGCCCTTCCAATTCCCAGGTTTGTGAAGTGCTACCAATAAGTAGTTTGGGAGCATTTTGTGCTTAGACTGGTGCTGAAATAGAGATAAGCTCTAGCCAATAGAATTCCTCTGATCATTCTCAGTTTTCATGTGAAGGAGCCATCCAATTGTGTGCTGCAGCTCTAGAAAGTCCAAAGAAAAACCGATTCTTGTAGTCTGAGAGGATGTTCACAGAAGGACCTCTTGATTCATGCTCCTTCAACTCCCAAGAATAAGAGAGAAAAAAAAACAAGTAGCTGTAGAGCTTAATTGAGCCATGTCTTCTGTGTCTTAATGAAAATTAAAACATTTGGACTTTCAGCACCAATTACAACACAGCAGTCCAATACAGACTAACCACCTGATCACCCAACTACATCCCTCAGAACAATTCCCTGGCAAATCCAGCTTCATTAGCCAGCTGCTTATAGGGAAAAAAATTCCTCTCTTGTCATGACACTTGTCAGTGCACTTTACCTCTCCTGACTCATTATGTGCCAAGCAAAGGTCTTTGCCCCTCCACACTGAAAAGAGCTGCAGCTGGAGCGAATGTACCGTACTTGATGGATACTCTCTTCTATTTAGATAACCACTAATTCGCTATTTCAGATTCACTTATGCACAACATATTCACAGGGAAAAAAAGTGTTAAATTGGTGCTGAGCAGCAAAGATATCACCTTGCAAAAGACACCCACACAGCTTTAGAGCCATTTTGCTAGTGCCCCACACCAAATCTGCCTGGGATGGATTTTCACTCCCTGCGTGCCAGAAGTAGTTAGTTACCTGTGCGATTATATCGCCGTTTTCAGCATGAACTTGGGCAATGGCACCCAGCTCTGCCAGGCAGCTGAATATCTCATACAGCTAAAAGAGAGAAAAGAAGAAATGATTACTGAGCAGGCAGCCCCCGGCCCTGGCACCACCCGTGGCCCCTCAGCCCAGTGCCCTGGCAGCCATGGTGTGGCCATGCCAGTCAGTGCTCTGGCTGTGCTGGGACCGGCTCTCTGAAGGATGCAGTCACCAGCAGATGCTCTTGGTGATCTCCACACCAGACCTGTGCCTCCACCCGCAGCACAGGAGCCCAGCCAGCCCACCAGCCACAGCCTGGGGCAGCCCCACACAGCCACCCCTTGCTGCCCCTCACATCAACACAACCCTGGCAGCAAAGAGGGGGTTCTCACCTCGGTGTTGGACATCTGGTACAAATCCTTGTAGGCCATGTACACCATGAAGGAGTTAACCCCTGGGGCAGAGGAGAGAGGGGTGAGCCAGGTTGGTCAGGCTGCCTGCTGTGGCCACCTGCAGGCACCCTCAGCACGGCCGCCCCTCGCCCTCCACGGGGCTGGCCAAGGCCGTCCAGGGTACGGCACCAACAAACCTTTGTCCTGGACCATGGTGTGCAGCTCCTGCCGGACGCGGTCGCTCCAGCGCGGGATGTCCACGTGCAGCGCGTAGTCACAGCACGCCTTCCCGTCAGCCCACTCCCGCCACCGCTCCAGCGCCTCCGACAGGCTGGACTCGGGCTCCGGCACCACGTGGTCCACTGCAGGGGCACAGCGGAGCAAGGGCTGGGCAAGGGCTCCCTGAACAGGCCACCCTGCCATGGCCTGGCATCTCCACCACCCCGGGCTGGTCTCCTCAGGGGCTTCAGGGCAGCTCCCAAGAGGTTCCCGTTACCTTCGCAACACGCCCTGGCTCCTCAAGTGCAATTATCAGCAAGGAAGTGCACAGAGCCCTTGCTTAATGGCCTCTGGCACGGGACCAGGGGCTTTTACAGGCTTCTGCAGAGAAACTGGCTGGAAGCTGAAGCGCCCTGTCCTTCCCCATCCCCACTCCCACCCCATTAGCACACGCCTCCTCCCACACTGCAACACTAATGCACCTTTTATTGCCCACCATGGAATCCCTACATCCTGCCACAGTCCATTTCACAAAATATATTTTTTTGGCACAGAGGGAAGGAAAACCGGTGGGAGGAGGACAAGGAACTCAGCCCTTTACTGGAAGGATCAACAGTTGCTCCTGCATCCCAAGAAACCCTGCAATGCACACAGCTGCAACCCCTGCACAGCAGTAACACCTGAACTTCAAACAAGTGCACAGCCATGGCCTTCTCCAGGGAAGGACCTCAGAATTCTCTTTCCTTTTTTGTTAGCACTGTTTATTTCCGAGCAGTGTGAGATGTCAGCACATTGCTCTGTTCCTCTGCTCAGAGTCATCTGAGCACCGTGCTGCCCTATTTTTATTTAACAGGGAAAAAACATCATGCCATTGTTCCTTTTTGAGGGTCCCAGGGGCAGCAGTGGCTGCAGAGAAATAAGCACTGCAGATCTGTGGGATCTGCAAGGGCAAGGGGATCCTACTCACACTTTCTGTCCCACCAGTTTATCATTACTAAGGATCCAAAGACTTATCCCAATCCTCACTCTCTCGACTGCATTGACAGAGAACACAGAAAATACGAACACGCCATCAAGGGCCTTTAAGACAGAGAACACTGAGAAAAGCAAAGAGAAAAAAGTAAGAACTGGGTGATATTGCAGGAGTGCTGGGTGGTGTCATGCACAAGCCCTCCCTGCTGCACTCACTGATCATGGTGGTTCCACCAGCCAGAGCTGCTTTTGTTCCTTGGAAGAAATCATCCACAGCGGTCATTCCCTTGTACGGCATCTGCAGGCGAGTGTGGACATCAATTCCTCCAGGGATCACCATCTTCCCATTGGCTTCTATGGTTTTGACCCCTCCAGGGACAATCAGGTTGTCTCCAATCTGCCTGATGAGATCACACCAAGATGGTCACACAAAGGAAAACCAGCCTGAACAGCTCAGCCAGGAACTGCCAGCTCACCTCACTCTATCCCACTCCCAGACCAGGGCTCGTGGGACCCAGCAGAGTGGAACCACCCTGCTCCACAGCCACGTGCAGGATTGTCTGGCTTGCTGACACCTATGATGTCCAGGGGTGGCTGCCATCTGTCCAGCTGCTCTGCAGCTGACTGGGATGGCACGGGGTGCCTGGGGCAGGCACTGGGTTGGGTAGCTGGGGAGGATGGTGGCCATGCAGATCTCTGCAGTGTGTGGTGAGAAGCTGCCCAGGACACCTCACACCTTACAGACTCACAGGGCAGCAGACCTAACTGCTCACCCAGGGTGCATGCTCACAAAACCCAACACTGCTTCCAGTAAGCTGCACCCATAATCTCTCCTCTGCCCCATCCTTCTGCCCACTTTAAGTAAGGCTCAAGTCTGAGGCTTACTTACAGAGAAAGATGATTTCCACTGTAATGCCACAGCTGCTAGGCCAGCTCGGGGCTCATCAGGGACTTCCAGTGCTGCTTGCAGCACAAAGTCCCAAGGGTGAAGGGACTCCTGGGGGACAGGGAGGAGCTCAGCAAGTGCCCAGCCCGGCTCCAGCCCGCTGGGCTCGTGGCACAGCCTGCAAGCCCTGGAGCTTGCAGGAGTCTTCCCAAGGAGCGCAGAATCCTCCCCTCTTATCTTGTCTCCTCGGTGGCCCTGAAGGACAGCTTTGCTACCAGCAGGGCCACACTGTAGCGAAGGCAGTAAAAATCACAAATAG
The DNA here is from genome assembly GCA_035583155.1 of Acropternis orthonyx. NCBI lineage: Eukaryota > Metazoa > Chordata > Aves > Passeriformes > Rhinocryptidae > Acropternis > Acropternis orthonyx. The sequence goes on from JAWWEU010000029.1 coordinate 18,348,177, forward strand.
CTAAAAATATCTTCGGAAAACAGGAAATCTAGAAAGTTCCAGCATACATTCATGGGTAACCCAATACACAATTACAGTCCTCTGGAGCCTGTCCCGTCCAAGCACAACTCCACACCCAGCCCTCCTGCAGGCCAAGTCACCTGAACCTCAGCACTCCCTTCCCTCAGCCCTGCCCACTCAATCCCTTTATCTGTCCATATGTAGCACTCAGCCTTCAAATCTCTTCTTTCAGAAATCCTATTTTCATCAAGCCTTCCTCAGTCTTCCCCGATAAATCAAGATAAAAGACAAGTTGGTTTTAGTGGAAAACCTCAGGTTTCTTTGGCATACCAGGAAGGTAAAAATGAGAAGCAAATTCCATTTTTGCATTTCATTCAAGCTTAGACACTGCAGATTTTTTTCCTTAACATAACAAAAATTCTGTGGACAGAACTGCTCACTTCAGTGTCCTCACAGCAATAAACCAGCAGCTTTTCCCACTGCTTTTATGGAGATGAACTAATCAGTAAATGTTTTAAACAGCTCACTGTATTCTTACCAGAATTCACTTGTGATAGCATTTCACTTCCAAGGCAGTGAAATTCTGTGACCTCCACGGTGCAGATAAGGCTCAGTGATTTACCCAAGGATATTCAGAAAGTCTGTGCCATAGCAAAACCTGAAGTTGGTTCTGATCCCTGCCCGGATACAACTACTTGTCAGTCACAAATGCTCTTGTCCACCACCTAAAAACAGCCTCATAGAGTCCCATTTCTTGAAGTATTTATCTGCTGCTAGATTTTTAATATATACCACCCTGATACATCTGGATTATTTAACTCTTACCATAGAGCAAGCAATGCCTTTTTAAGTCTCTCTGCTATAAACTATCACCTCACCTTCATTTCCTGGGTTCCAACACAACACCTCTGCCGTGTTTGAACAACAGCCTTTGAACAATGGAGCTATTCCTGCAGCTCTGAAACATACACGGAGAAGCTGGGGGAACCCAAAGGTTTCCCTGCAATTCCTGGAAATCTCAAGAAAGCAGATGACTTGCAGCACAGCACTGTCCTTGTTAGTGCTAACAAACAGGATCCTGTGTGGGGTCATTCATGCTAATACGGTTAACACAGGGCAAAACAGGAGTCAAAGATAAATCTTGTTCCTGGTGCAATTAGACACAGCTTTGCTGTACAACGGACACTCTCTCACGGTCCCACGAGCCTGACTGCAATTCACCCCCTGAAAACATGTCAGACAAACACATGTGTGCTCACACACACACACTGCAGAGAGTTAAGCCTCTGACCAGAGAGGGCTATCAAGTTTTTCTGGCTGGCAAGTTTGGTACAGACCACATCCACAAAAAGTCAATAACCATCCAACCTAAAGCTGGCTTAAGGGGAGATGGAGATAATAAAAGTCCCATACTTACTTGATGAGGCCATCCTCCATGTAAATGTCAGCATAGAATGACTGGTCATCATTGACTATTCTCCCTCCTTTAATAAGGAGACGATCACTCTGAGAAAGGAAGAGCACAGCAGTTGTCAGTAGCAGGTCACACACACACACACACACACACACACACACACACACACACACACTTCATTCACTATTCACTGTGAGGGTGGTTAGACACTGGAACATGGTGCCCAGTAAGGTTGTAGATGTCCCAACCCTGGCAGTGCTCAAAGCCAGGCTGGAAAAGGCCTTGAGCCACCTGATCTAGTGGGAGGTGTCCCTGCCCATGGCAAGTGGAGTTGGGGCTAGATGATCTTTAAGGTCCATTCCAAGCCCTTAACATCCTGTGATTCCATGATTCTCAGCACCCTGTACAGGGCCCTCCATGGATGTTCTCCCACCTCTCACCTCAACAGCTGATACTGCAGAAAGTACACCTGTACTGACTTGAAACAACAGGACAGAAGCCAGGATTGAAAATGTCATACTCCTAAGACTGTTTCTGAATGAGACAGGGGCTGTAGAAACATCACTGAGGCAGAGTGAGCACAAAGGAGAGTTACTGAGGGCATAACAAATAGGTTTCCATAAAATATACAGAGAAATCAAAAACTTCCTAGGACATTATGCGCATATCTCTGTAGGCAGAATGAGCCACACACCAGTATTTAGAGTAAGTTTGTACTAAGGGCAAGTCTTTAAATCTTATCCAGGTACTATGAAAAATAAGTTGCATTAAAGACAGTTGACCCTCTCCTCTGTTACCACCTTGCAAAGACCACCAACAGGACAGGCAGGCCCTTGTTGGAATCTGTTCCTCTCCCCTGCTATGCTCACGGTAGTTTTTCTGAGGCACTTCACAGGTCTATAGAAGACCCAAGAGGGACTGGACTGCGTTCCAGTCTCATGGTTTACCACCTCCTCTGTTCTTTCTGCTGATGAAGGGGCCAGCAGTCTTCTCTGAGGGAGCACAGACAGACAGTGGAGGAACACCTGGACCAGGATTGCGCTTATGATCTTCCTGCAGTCACACTTTTGGACCTGGACAACTCAGCATCTACTGCTGGAAGAGGGTGGGCACTGTCCTGTGGGGAACAGACCTGGTCCTGAGGAACTAGCAAGGCTGAGGACTTGCTCTTCTACCTACCTCCACCTGCACAAGTCTGCACAGCAGCTGCAGGCAGTACAGGGGCAAACGACCTGATCTCACACAGGGCTGCCATGGATTCAGGCAACATAGGCTGATTGTGCTGTGCCAGAGAATATGCTGTGTCCCTCACTGCCTAAAACGCCTCCAGCAACCCTCCAGCTCTTTATGACCCCTCACTTTCCTCTCTGCTCCCCCCGGTGCCCACAGCCCAGATTTTGCCATGTGAGTACACTCCCCATCCGCAGTCTGAGCCTGGGCTAGGGCTGACCAGAGCCTTCAGCAGGGCTCACACACCAGCCTCGCCCTGCGCAGCTTCTGCACAATTAACTCCTCTGCAGGGAACCGGGTTTGTTCTCCATCCACAGCCCCTGGGGCAAATTTCTTCCGTCTCGCCACAGCGCCGGTAATTTGCAGCCTCCTCCCTGGCAACAGAAGGATGCAGAGATACTCCTGCGTCCCTGCAGCAGCCAAAGCCCAGAGCCCCGCGTGCGTTTTTGCAGCAATCTCACCCACACGCAGCCGAGACAAAGGAACTGGGTGTGGAAGGGCCGGGAATGCCGGCGCGCTCGGCCCCGCCGCAGCATCCCCGTCGGGGTCCCTGCCCATCGCCCGCAACCCCGCTGCCGGCAACGCCGACTTACCTGCCCCGCCCAGAGAAGCCCATAAGGAGCCTCGCCTGCCCAGGAGAAGAGCTCAGCCGAGTTGTGCCCCGGTCCCACTCCCACCCAGCATCCTCTCCAACAAGCGGTCAGCCCTCTCCTGCCCTGGCCGCAGCTGACACAGAGGTGTGCCCGGACGGTGCTGTCTGAGCCGGGGGGTCTGGAAGCAAGGGCGTGTTGCTGGTCCCAGACCCTCGCACAGCTTCCTTGGAGATGGAGGTGATGGCCTCGAGCAGCGAGCCGGGGCCCCAGAGCCACCTCTCATGAGTGGCCGAGGCTCAAGGACAAGCCAGTGTGCACTGACAGCCCCAGGTGCTCCCCAACACACCTGTACCACATCCCTCCCCAAGGGGCACATGCTCAGCTTTGGGGATGAGGACCCCAAACACAAACAAATGCTGTTGATGATTCTCCTCCTCCTGCTTCAGCACAGGGTGCCTGTCCTCCTTTTTGTGTCTATCCAAATGTCATCTCACTAACAATACTGTAATTTTAAGTTCAGAAACCCCTAAAAGGGTGAGCTGTCACTTAGAGCCTGTCAGTTACAGGGGCAAGCAGCTGACCTGTGGCTCCCATGAAGGCAAATGATGACTATTTAAGTAACATACAAGAGATGAAGACAAAAACTACAGAGTAATGCTGTTGGGCATCAGCTATGGGTAAATCAGGGCCAAGGTCAGAAACACAGGGAAGAAGATACTTGTTTTCTCATGGACAGAATCTCTCCCATGTAACCAGCTCCCTATTCCCTGGCAGATTTGGCTTTACCTAAGGAGCAGAAAAAAAGACTCCCTGCCCAAATCCAGTAACACAACTGGGCCTCCATTTTTTTCGTCTTGCCCAAAACCTCCCCAACCTGCTTTCCCCAATCCTGGAGTTCATTCTCACTAGAGTGGGAGCACCAGCAAATACTGATGCTGGCCTGCCCTCCCCTGCCCATCGGACAAGAGGAAGCCAAGGACATCAAGCACAGGCATCACGGTGGCAGGAGACTGTAACACTTGACAATTAGTGAATAAATTGTTAATATGAGCTCAGGAAATATGCACGGCCCCCCCCACAAATGGTCATTCTGTGGCAGATGTGAAGGGCTGCTCAGTGCTAACTCTGTTAGTACACAAAATTGAGAGGTCCATAATGGCTGGAGCACAAACAAGGCGTCCATTCAGGGGACTGGGCACTGCCAGAACCCCCCACGCCCACCTGACAGTGAAAGGGCTGCACTGGCACCCACCCATCGACTTCAAGGAAAAAATGCAACGAAGTAGAATAAGGAAAATCCAAATGACACATCTACAAGCCCTGCCATCGTTCAGGAGTGCACCCAGATGTCAAGAGGCGGGGGGAAGAAGAAAGGAAGAGAACGAAGCAGTTATGAGGAAACGAGTCTGATTTAATAGCCAGGCTTCTGCAGCACACGCTGCCAGAGCTGCCCCAGACCACAATAAACACACTGTTCCCCTGCCAGGGCTCGCTGTGCCTCTGCACACCCACCACAGCTCCCGCCAGCCAGTGTCAGGCTGTGCCATCAGCCACTGGCAGCAGAGGGAAAAGCCCTCCTGTGCCAGGGACCAGGGAGGAGCAGCCAGGGCTGGCCCCGGCCCCTGCCCCGCACAGCCTTGGTGCTGCACAGACCTGGCTGCTCACAGCCCCACCTGACCACTGGCACTGACCTGTCGGGCTCACTGGCCTCATCTTCACCACTGGCCCTGCCTCAGAAGTCCCAGTGACAGACCTTCTATCACGGGTGTGGTGCCTTCCATGAGGATCCATCTCTGCAGGCACAGGGGCTGCCCTCGAGGCCATGCCTGGAGCTTCCTTCCAGAACAGCTCTGCCAAAACCTGCCAGAATCACCACCAGCCCCTAACACCTCACCACACTGGGAAGCCTCTTTGCTGAACACTCCCTCTCTCTCTCTGCCTGTTTGCATTGAGGGTCAAGCTTTCAAACCCATTACCCATTCCCTCATGTCCACACTCTGCTCCTGATGCTCTTAAGCATTATCTGGTCATTTTGAGATCCCAAAATATCAGGTGGTCTCTCAACATTTCTCAGAGTTATGCTGCAAAAGGAAAGGCAGGCAGCAGCTTCCAGAAGGCTGCTGAACCCAGCCAAGAACGGTGCTCACCTCATTTACAAAACACTAGGGCATAATTAGGGGAGCACAGAAGCAGGTGTATGGTTTTACTGCTTTTTCGTTTGTAAAAGAAGAGACACTAATTGGAATGGTGTTTCATCAGAAGCTGATGTCTCCTCCTTACTAATGTATCACAGGACAGCATGGAAGAACCCCTGGCTGGAATCAAAGGGACAGCCAGCGAGCTGCCAGCTACACCATGATTCCCAGCAGCCTGTGGGCAAGATATGACATAACGATAGCTGCCAGTTTAACAAAATCTGTCTAGTCAGTAGCTGAGGCCTTCCTCCCCACTTGCACCTAATACAACATACTGGCATCCCCTGCAGACCTCGTTGTTTATAGAGGTGGCAGAGACATCACAGAGATTGTGTTCATGGGCTCTGGCAGAGTAATTGGGATGGGCATGGCTCATACCAAGAAAAAATGTGGAAACTCCAGTCTACCTGGGCTAGGAAAGTATTTTAAGACAAAAGCACAAAGACTGAGTAATTTTGATTCAACCAACAGCTCTGTTCACAGATATTTTGTGAAATCAGGGCAAGACTTTAGTCTTACACCTCTCTTTCTGCAGGAAAACATACTGTGGACAGCAAGAGGGGAAATACTTTGATTGTGTCTCCAAACAACGACAGAAAAGGAACTAATAAAAAGTCTCTCAAAAGACACATAAGATTTGAAATTACTATTCTCCTGAGCTGGGCATCCCAGCATCAGCACACACCCAGAAAGTTTAATGTTTAATGGTCTCTGATGCATGGTACCCAACCCAAGGCATAGTGAAGAGCAATATGTCCATACCAAGCTGATGGAGCCACCAGTGAGAAAGCCAAAGGCTTGCTTAACCTCCCCTCCCTGTGTTTCCCTCCACTGCCCAACCAACAGACACACCTGTACTTCCCAGTCTTCCATCAATGGCTAATCTTGCCTGTCACTGTCACACGCAGCCTTTGACCAGACTGTTGCAATTCAGGTTGGAAATAATTTGCAAAGCAATTTATCTCACACTAACACATGCACCACTCACTCGTGCTCCTGGCTTCTAAAATGGCTGTCCTAGAAAAGACCTGAAATTGCTGCAAACAGATACAACAAGCAAACTGTGGTTTTTTCACATGTTACTGTCAGGAACCAACTACAAATACCGACTGCAGCACTACTGAGTTACGAGAGGGACCAGGAGGGAGTGTTTCTGCATCTCCAGAAACACACTAGGCAGTTCAAACAATAGCTGCTGGAAAGTACAGATATCCAATTTTCCAATACATCCTTCAAGAAAGCTCAACCTGCCCATTGCTTGGGTGACAGAAGCAAGGAGGACACTGCCCCTATTATTTGCTGGCTCAGCTCTGTGATCTGTAGGTGAGTTACCTGCGAGTGGGAGGTGGCTCCTGTAATTCTCTGTATACTCCCATGCTCCAGACCTTCCCTCCTCCCACCTGCAATGCTTTAGATGCTTTAAAGGTAACGGCTCCCAAATGTCTCTCTAACAAGCACAGCTTAGGTGACAATCTGCCATCCCCATCAGCTGCTATCTGTACCGACATGCAAGAAGATTCTAGGGCAGAAATCTAGGGAGGAGGAATAAACAATTCCAACATTGCCCGGGGAGGGGGGGGAGGGACACGAACAGTTAGAAAGGGACAGAAGAAGCTTTGTTCTAGGAGAGTCACCTGAGCTGAGCTTTTATGTCTGTCATCCCATTAAAACAGAGGAGTCCACCCAACACCTGACTTTACATCACTGCTTCCCATGGGTCCCAAACCATGGGTTCAGGACATATGGGTCATTTGACCAGAATTCCAGAGCAACATCCTCTACTCCAACCAGGACATGATAATGCTGCAGAACGTGGCCAGTGAGACCCAGAGGGTTACTCCCAAGCTTGCAGATGTCAGATGAGAACAACAGCGACCTGTAACATCAGTGACACAGGTACCATGTGCCTGCAACACTTCCAGCTTCAGCAGAAGAAGAAAGCATTTAACAGGGAGAAATTAAGCAACTTGGGAGATTTTGTTACCACTGAGGTGAGGAGTTCCCGTCAGATCCCAGAGGAGCAGGCACAAGCCCTGCACATGGGTAAAGTATATCATAAAGGTCTCTATAGAAAAAGACCCAGAGAATGGGAGAAATCCCACCTGCAGTAGCAATGGTGGTGACTCTACAGTGGTCTAAGGATACAGCAAAGGCAAGATGTGTAAAGCCATAACATTGCTTATGAAAGCAACTGAATCAGGGCTGACAAAGGAATTTCTCTTTACAGTGGTAAAGATCTTAGTGCTTCTTTGGGAGCATTTTGTTCACATCTGTACATTCAAAAGAAGAATGAAAGGCAAGAGCTTTGCTTTTCCTTTTTCTTCAGGGGACCGACGCTGACCTCAGGAGAAAAATCAGGAGCTACACGAAGCCAGCGAAAAGCCACCAACAAGATGAAAGAAAGACCCGATGGTTCCCGAGCAGCAAGCCCCGTGCAGCCTCCGCGGGGCGGGCCGGCGAGATCAGAGCAGAACCCCGCGGAGGGGGCGGCACGGCGGGGCACCGGAGGGACCGGGGCTGCGGCAGCTTCGGGGACACCCACGGGCCGGACCCCGGACCCTGTCCCGGGCGAGCCGGGACGGGCGGGTCGCTGCGCACCTGATGCGGCGACACCGGGGAGCGGCTCGGCGTTGGCAGCGCCGCCGGCCCCGCCCGGGGGGACCCGCCTTGCCAGCCCCGGGGGGATCCGCCCCGCCAGCCCCGGGCTCTGCGGGCCGGTCCGCGCCCCCCGGACCGCGGGTGCCGCCGGGCAGCGCCCGCCGCAGGCGCTCCAGCCCGGTCCGTGCCCGCCGGGGCGCGGCTCTGCCCAGCCCGGCTCACCGGGGCACCTGCGCGGGCGGCGGCTCTTTGTCTGCGCGCCCCCGCCCCGCTCCGACCCGGCACCGGCACCGCACCGCCCGCCCGCCGCACCCACCGTGATGCGCGGGATGTTCTTCTTGCCCTGGTACGACATGGTGCCGCCCGGCCCGGCCCGACCCGCCGCCGCCCGTGCTGCCTCCGCGCCGCTCCGCACAAAGGCGAGACCGAGCCCGCCGCACCGGGACGGCCGCCTGCCCGCCC
>JAWWEU010000029.1:18365601-18419422 GCA_035583155.1 Acropternis orthonyx
CGGCGCTGCCCGACGCGCAGCGCCCCGAAGTCCAGGGTCTTGCTCTCGAAGGCGCCCTCGACGCTGCAGAAGAGCCCCCCGCGCTTCTGCCGGGGCACGGCCGCCGAGCCGGGCCGGGCCAGGTACACCGGCAGCTCCTCGTCTCCGCGCCGCCCGTCCGCCGCCATCCCCGCCGCGCCGCCCGGACGGGACCGACGGGGCGGGCGGGGCGGGACCGGCCTGGGGCGGGGCCGGGCGGGGCGGGACCGCAGGGGGAGGCACCGGAGGATGCAGCTCCGGGATGCCCCGGCCGGGCGGTGCTGCCCGGGGCGCTGCTGGGATCTGCCAGGGCAGTCCCCGCGGACCCTCCGCGGACCCCCGGCAGCGCTCGGCACACGGGACGCGGCGGCGGCGGCAGCCTTGGGCAGAGTTTTGCCCCCCCGCCGCTCCGTGGGCGCTGCCCGCAAACCAGCGATGCACACAAGCCCGGGGGCCGCACCTCGTCCCGCCTGGCCGCGGGCAGCCAGACACCGGCGATGTCCTCTGTACAGAGGCTTCGGTGCTTCCACACGCGAGCACGAGTGGTCCTGCCCCGCAAACACCGCCAGACCAGCCGCACAAACAAGCTCCGTGTGTTCGCTGGTTTAAGGTGTTGCTTTGAGAGCTCCATTGGGTCTTAAAAATGCTAGTGGCTGTGTAGCAGTTGCAGCCTGTCAAATTTATCATGCAGCACCAAAACTGGAGCTTTGACTAAAATTGGGGGGGTTTAAGTGCTCATTTCTTTATCTAAAACAAGTGTAGACGGTACCTGGGCTCAACATCCTGTCAAGTGGTTTCTTACCCCACGTATTTGCATTATGAGATGTCAGTTGTGCTTTTTCCAACCTTTTCCACAAAAACAAAGCAGTGCCATTGTCTCTGCCAGTCCTCGGCGGTCCGGTGGTTCTTAAGGAAAATCCACATGGAGCCTGACCCATCATGGAGAACAATGACCCTGTGATTAAGCCTGGAGAGGCGGTCTGTGGGTACTGGCTGACTGAGGCTTGAAGTTACGAGGGAGGAAATGGTTTGGGATTGTTTCCTTCCTTTTGCACTCTGGGAAGCTTTTGTAACTGGACTTGTACCAGTGTCATTAACTCGGTCTGTTTTTTCTCCACCTAAGTGGAACAATCTACAGAACCTTGAAATTTTGACGAGTTATTCAGGTCTGAAGGGTTAAGAGATGATGCACTAAATATAAACTGAATGTGTCAGCAAACTTGGAAGAATTACTTTAAAAGCCTTGTGTCATGCAGCAGAGTAAAATGCTGGTCAGTGTCTGCCCTTCCTTTCTCTAGAGCAGCACCTGGGAGGGTTGCATTTGGTTGTTCTCGTGTACTTACATGAACTTTACTGTGCATCTGCCCCAGCATTGTGTCTTCACGGGCGCTGTGCCTGCAACAAAGCCTCACTGGCCCTGGTGGGATGCTCACTGTCACATTTCAGGTGCAGGGGCAGCGGCAGTGCCCGACAGCTAAGGAAGGAAGTATCCCTTCCAATAGCCAGAGTAAGTTTGTTTTGGAGTTTTTACTGCTATTCTCCTGGCAAATGCTCTCACTCTGTAAGCTGCTTAGTGCTGGCCAAACAAATGCACACAAAGGGGCTGCCCACCAGGTCTTTACCTTCCTAAGGGACTGCCTTGGCATAAAGGAATTTATCCTCCCCCAACTGCAAGTGGGATCCACTGAGTACAAGATGAAAACCATCTCAGCCAGTTTCTGCCCCCTCGTGAGAGGGATGTGCTGGTCTCAGAGCTGCCAGCCAGCCTGTTTTACACAGGCCTGCCCTGGCCTCCTCAGGGCCAAGCAATAGCACATGAGGACAGCCCTTCCTGGGAGAAACAGCCCTGAGCTGCAGACTGTGCCGTGGCTGCGTGCACTGACCACAGTGAAGTCAGAGTGAACCCCTTGTTTTGGTTGGGACCTCTCCATATGGTTGTGCAGCTTTATGGGGAATTAAAATTCTTTGGAATGGGGCCTGGCCTTTGTCTGATTCTGCAAATGTGCAAAAGTTTCAGCACTGTACTTTAATAGCAATATTTATTCAAATCCTGATTCCAGTGTTTATCTTTCCTAGTGCCTTGCTGCATAAACGGTTGCACTGAAATTGTCTTCACCAGTAAAGGAGTACGGGGGCTCTTCTGAAAAGTGAAAGCTTTAAAATCTGACCTGTAATGAAAATCACTCACTGTATAAAAGACAATTCTTGATTTTTATTTCTCAAATTGCCATTTGCTTTGAAGATCCTTTTTATGAGGTATTTTAAGTGCAGTAGTTCAAGAATACCATGAAAATTGCATTCAGTGTGTGTTCACTGGACACTTGCTTTTGAGCCCAGCAGAATGCATTATTTATATTTCTGTGTATGTATATCTTGGATCTGATGTGAAGCTTTTAATTATACACTGACAAAATGTGTGCCCCCTGTAATTACGGAAATTTTATTTTCTTTAAATCACATGTTTACATGCTCATGGACAAAAATGTTTGTCAGGCAAACAGTCATGAGTGGTGCATCTTCAGATCCTGCTGGGAAACCAGCTCTGCTTTCGCTTCTCTGTGCAAAGCAGATGGGAGATAGAGATCAGGGAGGGGATCCAGCAGGAAGGCTGTCTCCCCTGCCCAAGCCTGGGGAAGATGGAGATGGCAAACATGTGAGCTCATGTGCTTGGTGCTGCCTCAGGACCCACCAGAGCCGACCATCAGCCCTGCAGGGTTTTCCTTGGCTCCTGGATTCACATCCTGACCTCAGAACAGGAGTGCTGGTCCTCATGGGTTAGGAGTCTGGGCTGAGTGTGCCAGATGGGCACTGCTGGTTGTATCATGAAGGAAAAGACATAGGCTGCTCTTCTGATCCAGGGAACAGTATTTATTTTGTGGGAAATTACGTTTTGTAGTGGCAAGATTCTCATTCATGCCTGACTGCATCCTTCTAGTGGGGTTAGAACTGTTTAAGGTGCACTGAGAAATGGAAATCAGTCACGTTACAAGGTGAGCTTCACCAGTTATGAATGGGGGAATGGTGCAGCCTTCTGGGAAGTGGTCTTTAGGCAAATCCCTTCCTGCAAAAGGATTAGTTAATAAGATGGGACATAATCACCCTGTCTGGGGTGGGCGTTTTCTTGTTCTGTGCGCTCAGCCCTTGTGCTGGTTTTCTCTGTTGCTCTCTCAGCTGCTGCCAGAGCACTGGCTGGGGCTCCCATCAGAACCTGTGCAGGGTATCACGGGCTCCAAATCCAACAGCTGGAGCTGCAGAGTAACCAGTGAGAGGCAAAACGTGTGGTGTAACTTTCACAAGCATTTTCTCAGTGAGGCGGTCAACTTACGAAGTTATCTTTTAAGTTATCTTTTAAGTTATCTTTTAAGTGTTTGAAGAGGATTTTAAATTTGCCACCTGAATCATTCAAACAGAAAAATTATTGACAGAGAATTCAAATTAGGTCATCTTGCCTGCCACTGCCAAGGCACCATTTTTCTCTGATGGATATTTTCTGATGATTTTGCTAATTCATTTTCTGTTTATCATGGCAGTGGGCAGCTTCTTAATTGGAAAAAGTGCATCCTCTGCTGGCAAATTTCTGTGCTGGTTCCCAGGTCCCAGATGCAACATCATCCTATCTATAATCAAACCAGAAAATGGTTAAAAAAAGTGAAGTATATCCCAGCTTGTGACTTCTCGTTGACATAATGCTGCCTGTGTCCCTGGAAGTTGCTTGTTACACCAGGAAGCATCTCAGGCTCCATAGCTGTGACTGCAAGACTCAGAGACTGTTGTGTTATTTGAAGGAAAAAGATTGTTGACATTAAGTGGGATTTGATCCCCTCCTTCACCAGTGCTCATGAGCTCGAGCAAAGGAAAGCCGTGTCCTGAGTGAGAACATTTCCTTCCTTGATGTCAAATCCATACAGAAGAGTTTTACACTGGTTTTCCTGTGGGCCTGGAGGCAGCAGATCTTTGATTGCACATGAAAGGGAGGTAATAACAGTGTAACTTTGTTAGCATGATAAATACGCGTCAGCTTTCATAGCTCATTTTCCTCTGAGGTTTGTGAGTGCAGCTAGAGAAGCACTGGGAAGCAGCAGGGCAGTGGTAGTGGCAGGTTAACACTGGTTTCTTCACCCCCATCTGCTTCCTGTAGGGCTTGATAAAACTGCATCCCTTTCTTATGTGCACCTTAAGTAGCAATGACGAAATAAGCCTGAGTTGTCCTTGCTTCATGCAAAGTTAGAGCTGCCTTCTCCTACTCTGCAGTCCTGATTTACTAGGGTGTCCTGTTTTTTGGAGGCTGCCAGACAAACAGGGTTGTTCTGCTGATTCATTCTTGCAGCAACATCAGGACAGCCCTCAGCACTGCCTTCCGTGCACCTCTGGGAGAGTCAGCCTAAGGACAAACACAGAAGAAACAGTGAAAGAACCAAACTTGACAAGAAAATCTGATTGTCCTACTTACATTTAGAGGCAGAGGTCAGAGATGGGTGGGCTCTTTTGTTCCCCAAGAAATGGCATGTTCATGAAGGGCAAGTGACTGACAATCCTGCTCTCAACCAGCTGGGAGGGGCCAGGGGCTGATGCCTCCATCACCACATCCAGTTTCTAAACTTTTGGACATAGCAGGTTAGAAGATGAGACAGACTTTTGTGATCCTCCAGGCTGTTCTGCATATCAATCCCTGTGGGATTGCTGTGCATGGGGTGGTGTCTTTGGTGAAATCCTTTACCAAAGTCAAACCACTGCAGAGTCAAAAAGACAAAGTATTTGACTCTGTCAAAAGCCTGTACGGTATTTCATATCAAAGCCACAGGGAAAGTGGGCTCATAGCACAGTAATTTCTATTGCAAAAGCCTATTGTATTGTTGGAGGGCGTAACTTCGAGCAACACACACAGCCTGACTTCAGCGTGCTGTCAGTCTGTCATGCTAACAGAGACCACAACTCTGATGAGCAGCTGCAAGTTATAATCTTCTATACTGGGTTATTCCAAGAATATTTCTGAAATGCAGTAATGCTTTTTGCTCCCAGATTTGTTTAGTGCTGAGCAAAAGTCTATGGAAAAATTTGAACATTTCAGCATGTGTTTTTTTTTTTTCCTCCTGAAATGAGCTGCTAGTCAAAATGTTAACAAATGATAATAATGGAACAAAGGTTCTGAAAATTTCCCTGTGGGGAATCTGGACTCTCCTTCTCCCTCTCCAAGTCCTCCAAGGAAGGACTATTATCTCCTCCTCAGTGTCCAAGGACTCCCGTGGCACTGCAGGCCTCACAGTCAGATGCAAAACAGGTCACCCAATTATGAAGTTGTTGGGGACAAAAGGGGGCAGAGACAAAGCTCTCACAAGGAAGCAGAAATAATGTCTTCAAGAGGGTCAGAAGCACAGATCTGGCATCAGTATGAACCCCCATATACTCCAACCTGGCTAGACTCTGCTGCACCCACCTGAAGGAACAAGGAGGAACAGGAGGTGACCCAGGAGGTTTTGCACATCAGGTGAGCTCCAGCCACCTTTAAGATGGAGATAGTTCAGGGCCACTCCAGAGATGCAACTCCAGACTTCCAGGAACAACCAACTAAACTTGTAGACACCTGTTAATTGCAGGTCAGTGGGCATCTTCAGGACCACAGTTTGGGGAAGGGTGAGACTGTAGCCACTGTAAGAGCTGTCTGGCTTGGTGGGGAGGGGAGGGCTCAGATGAGATGGATTTACATAAGAAAACACATTATTTTGTGTAAGTTTGAAGACTAGAAGCTTCTGCCAGACATATGCCAGATTCACTTCAAGAACAGTCAGCTCAATTCTTCCAAGTTCATGTTCTGCCTCTCAAAATCAGTCCCTTTCCACCTGTTCTGTTTGTGTTCCTTGCCACCTAGATGGCATCATTCAGCATCTTCCCCATGCTGTGAAGCCTGGCTTGGCTGGTCTCACTCTGCATTTGGCCTCTGCTGTGATGGCAAATGCTGACTTGCTTCCAATCACCAGCCTGCTGTTGTGACTGCCTCTCATTCCAGCCTATCCCAGGGATCACCAGCCACTCTCCTCTGTGCCTGCTTTTAGTCCCAGAAAGGACTTTGAGGACTAAGCTGAGATTTCCTTGTTTCCATGGTGTTGCACTTGACCTAATCAACCACTGCAAACCTCAAATGTCACTGCCTTCAAACTCCCTGCCCGTGGCTTCAGGCAAGTGCACTGATGCTCTACAGCAAAAACAGGTGGTGTATCTAGAGATAATTAGTGATTACATGCCAGTGATTACAAGCCTATAATGAGTAATTAGATGTCAACAGAGTAGAATTACAGTGGATTTAAAGGTACTATGTTTGTTTGTTTGTTTATATGGTTCCTTGTGATTTGTGAGGAAGCAAGCAGTCAAATATATTTCGGCCAGGCTGGTGAAGGAGGCAGAGCTGCCATTTCTTCACGTTTTTTGTCATGGCCTTGCACCCTCTGGTATAACCCATGACAGAAGCTGTGTAAGTTCCTCAGGAACCATGCTGTGACTGAAGATCCTGGTCTGTTTTCCTGTCAGTCCATTTTCTGCTGCTTTGGAGGAAACCTGTGTTCTCTAAACTGGAATGACTGATGCCTTGCAGGAACTAGAACCTGTGCTTGTCATGGCCAGGACTACTTCTTAATTTTTCATTTAGTTTTCACACCTCCAGCTGATCCAGTTATGTTAGAAATTGTGTTCAGTCTGTATTAGCTATCTCACTAAACTTTCCTTTAAAATCACTGTCAAATTATCCCACTCGTAAGGACTGGTGGGCTATCCCTTCCACACAGATGTTAAAATATATAAAAATAGATAATATCCATCTGTGTTCCTTATAAGCATGACCTAGGGAAAAGCAAGCACAACTTACAGGTCCCCTTTTAAAGAGAATAGTAGAAAAAGCCTTCTGTGCTACCAAAATTCATCACCCCAACACAGCCTGCCCTCCACTCCTTTGCAAGACCACTCTTTTGCAAGTGACCTTGGAATGGTTTATTCCCTAAACTTTTTTTCAACTGCTCGTGTAAAACCCAAAACTCTGCCTGAACCTGCATCAAATAGACCTTGAAGAAGTGAAGAAGCCACCTGAAAAAGAGGGACTTAAGTCCAGAGTAAATCTTGCCACATCAAGGTCAGTGTCAGCCATAGCAGACCCAGAGGATGGAGAAGAGCAGGTTGTGCCAGTTTCAGACCACCCACCACCCCTATTTCCCAGGGAAATCCTCACCGTACCTTATGGGATTACTGTGTTGTACAGACACTGAATTAATATCAATGTTTTATCTGTGTAATACATTCTCATACCCACCTTTGCTTAGGATGAAAAGGCTGTTTCCTGTCTTCTGGCTTGGTTCTGTCATCTCAGCTGCTTTTATTTCCAAAGCAGTGGCCTGTGAGTGCCACACCATGGGCAGACTGTGGTGAAAGCAGCTGGGCTGACTCAGACCACAGGCTCATTCTTGTCTAATTGGGAACTGTGCACTGCAAAATTCCACTGTGCTGACTGTCACCACTCTATGAATTTTACTAAAGATGAAAAAATAAAGACCAATGAGAGAGATAAACAGATAAAGGGACAGATGTTTTCTTGCTGGAGAGGCTGGAACCCAAGGTCAAACTGCAGCATTTTGATGTGGGCCCTTTAGAGAGCACAGGTGAGTTATAGCATCAATTGCTGTGAATTTTCACAACACTGTGAGGTGTTTGGGGTTGGGAAATTGGGAAAGGCAGCTTGTTAGTCATTTCCCTAGGAAAGCATATGAATGTTTTATCTGTTCATGATAAACTCTGGATGCATGAAGTTGAAATCAATCTGCACCCCAGATGTGCTAATGCCTTAACTGCAATACAGCTTTCCTGCATCCATAAAACACACAGTGTTTCAAGAATTTCAGACCCATAACTGACAAATGAACCACTTGCAGTCTGTGAAGCTAAAATCTCTTTCCTTTTCCCTATACTTGCCCCACTGCTGAAGATTTCTCTTGGTAGAACATGGATAAGAATGTGGCAGGTTACTTTTGCATTGTAGCCCATCTGCTTCACTATTAGTGATTTATCTTTCCATTATTTCTGATGTATACATTGTCATACAGAAGCAAGGACTTGTGTGTGTCACACAGATATGTGCAGGTGATCAGACAGTGTAAGGTACCATATCCATGGTTTGTTCTTACAGGTTTAGACTAAGTGGGTGTTCATCATCAGAGTATTCAAATCCTTCATTCAGTGACTAGGCTAGCTGATAAAAATCCAAGTAACAGATAGCACGGTAACCTCTGGAACCTTCTGTTCTGAGAATGTGAAAACAGAGGATTGTCTTTTCCTGCCAAGCCAGAATGCTTGAATTCTTTTCACAGCCACTATCAGTTAAGCAACTGCAACTGTACTGGCTGACTAACCGGGAATTAAAGAAGGATCTTTGGGGAACTGGTCACTTTAAAAGTTCCCTGTTTCATATGCAGAGAAATCCAAACTGCTATAGGTTGTTGTCTTTTTACTATAATACTTGGTAGACTTTGCTGTTCTTATCTCTTCTTCATTCTCTGAAGTGACAGGGAAAGTTTAGCACCAGCGCTTTCTAACTGTGTCCAAAAACAAGAGTCTGGTTTGAGAGTGTGTGTTGGTTCTGCATGAAGAGGTTTACACAGAGAGCTTTCCCAGCATCACTTCTGGGCTCAGGGGGAGCCCTGATGGCTCAAGGGGACGGAACTGCAGCTCACACAGCTGCACTCTGCTCTCCTCTGGCTTGTCTTATAGACATATTAAAGTGTGTGCCTTAACCCTCTTAAGGAGTGTGTACTTTTTCTGTACTTTGCTGGAAACTGCAGTTTCTCTACTTAGATTTGCACAGTAATAGTTTCTAACGCATTCACATTTTTCCTTTGACGATTGCAAAGCACTTTCTACAACAATGAGGAAAGGATCAGAGAGGTTGTTTATCTTCCCTGCAGAGCTCCAACAACATGGGCAGCAACGGCACAACCCGAAGTGGAGTGTGGGGACAGTGCAGGCATCAGCGGGTGGACTGCAGCTGAGGAAATGTTGCTGAGAATATGGCAAGGAAAGCCCTAAAACATGCTGACTGAGAGAGTTACTGTGGTTCTAAGAGACTGTGGTTGTCATCCTGAAAAACTGTTTCACGCATTCTACGCTGATGACTAATGCTGTTTTTGTAGTTTAGAAAGTTTCCATGGTTTTAAATTAGAGAGAGTATCACAGCTTGCAAACTCAGGATATAAAAGATAACTGCAGCCAGTGCTACTTGTCAAAATGATCCTGTAGAATTTAGTTGGCTTCCATTCATAAAATTCTATTTTAGATGCCTAATGAAAACAGACTGAATTTCCTCTATGCTGAGCGCTTCCAAACCTGCCATTTTCCCTCCTTCTTTTTCAGTGTAGTTTCTCCATTAATCCTAAAAACCATCCAGTTGTATTCTCTGCATGCCTGGACAAGAGTTCAGATCCCTAACTTGGAAAGTGCTGATGAAAAATGTGGTCTTTTGCCAGCTCTCAGACCTCCTTTATCTCCAGGAAATGAAGCTCATTATGTTTCTCCTGGACCATGCAAAGCAGAATAATAATCTTGTTTTGTAAAGTATGTTTTGTGTCAGGTTAACGTGACTTAACTTCTGGAATGGTTGAAAATGTACAAAGAATGTACAAACAAAAGATTTCCAGTTCCATTCAAATCTCTGAATGCACATAACCTAATTAGGCTATTGTAAAGAAATCGGAACTAATGAGTCACTATTACATGATTCGGACTGCATTTTTACCACAGTTTGTTATTAAAGGAAATGGTCTGCTCAAGACCTGAGCATTTAAAGTACCTGAGGGTCAGCAGCTGCTCACCAGCAGGTGTGAGGCTGGGCCATGGAGACACTGACCTGTGGGTGTAGCTCCAATACTGCAAGAAAGCTCAGGGAGAGCTCCTGCTGTCTGTGAGCACAGACGGGCAGCCAAACCCAGTTTGGGGTGTCCTTGAAGCATTTCAGAGCAATGTCAGCTCATGCAAAGGATCGAATGTCCTCCGAGGGAGGCAAGTCTCCCTGCACAGATGTCTGCTGTGGGTGGGTACCAGGCTGCGCATCTGCTGCTTGCAGGCATTCTAGAGCAGTTAGGTCACAGTGTGTGGCTGTCTGAGAAGGAAACTGGTGTCTACCCTGGCCGTGAACTCCCTCCTCTGCTGCTGGCTGACTCCAGTGTCCCCTCACAGCAGTTCCCAGCGCGCACACACGGTGCAGGGAGCAAAGAGCAGGCTCAGCACAGCGCTCTGTGTCTCACTCGCTCAGGGACGGAGCTTTACCGGGTGGGTTTGTTTCCGTGGTTGTGCCACACGTGGCACCCCTGGCCGTGGGAGCTGGTGAGTCCTGCCTGCCGGGCCGTGTTCGTGCATGGGGCAAGGGAATGACCTCGGCACCTGAGGTGTGGATTTGATGCTGGTGCTGTCACGGTGGCACGTGGGCGACTGCCCCCCCAGCAGCCCAGAGCTCTCACACTCAGGGCAGTCCATCAGGCTTGTTGCTGAAACCCTGCAATAAGGGTTGGAAACCCTGTTGGATGACTGCATCTGGCCAGATCCCGGTTTTTCATTATTAATCTCTGAAATTGCCTTGCATTTACTTCTGTGGGTAAGAGATGTCCTCAAGCCACAGAATCATTTAGATTGGAAAAGATCTCCAAAGTCATGACTGGAGCTTGAATTTCCTGCTCCTCCTAGACTCTTGTGGCTCAAATATGGGTGTTTTTCCTGTGCCTGAGGCAGTTGAGGAACGTGGGCAATTTACAGCATTAGTTTAATGTCTGCATTTTACAAGGTAGGTTGGTATAGGGTAAGTCCGTTAATTTAAGTACCATGGGAGGCAGGATTGTTGGTGGGGTCTTGGTTAGGACTCAAAGCCCTGCTGGCTCTAGGCAGGCACCTCAGGTTCATCAGTGTCAAAGCTGTTTTCTCTCCCACCCATTTTCATGTAGCTAAATCTGGAAACAACAAACTACACGGTTGACAGGATTGTTCTTGGGGTTAGGGATACGGAATGTAAGAGTTGTTGACCTGATGACCCTTGTTTGGCCCATGCCAATGACAATGGAGTCACCTGCTTGGTTGCTGATTTTTTTAGTTCTTGTGTCCTGGAGCTCAAAGGTATCAGTTAAGTGCAGTGCCAGAGGCAACGCCAGGGTCCAGTTATGTGGGCTCTGTATATGTCAGAGTATGGTTTGTTATTGAGCTGACTGGGACAGAAGTAGGCACAAAGGAGTGTGAATAATGTGTTTTCATCTGCTCCAAGGCCAGGATTCAGTAAGATGGGACCATACTGGGATTAGTATTATGGTCAATGTTGAGGTTCACATTTAGAGGTGCTGAAGATCTGCAATGAACCAGAACTCCATGCAGTATTCCAAGATATAAGTGAGCAAGAAACTGGTACAGTGGCATTTTCCAGCCTGTGTTTCTTCCCTAGTTATGCCTGACATGGCATTCAGTTGTTGAGCACTGACCTGCAAGATCCCTCCCTCAGTGGATGTGCCTCTCATAAATGGTAAGAGTTAGTCTGTAATTAGGGAGTCTGTAATCCATAGATTAGTGGCTCCATGCTCTAAAGTCTCCATCTGTTGTACACACTGAAATCATTATATCTCTAGTCTCAGTTCTGTTTCAGGCTTCTAAAATGGTTTTCACAAGATTTTCTTTGTTGTGCAAAGTAGCTTGTTTGTGGCTGTCTCTTGCTGTCCAGGCACTAGAGCAGACATTGCACAATGGCCTCTTGTCAGTGTGGCACAAACTGTGGGATACACCTCTGTCCAAGCAGGAACGGGGCTTTGGAATGTATATTTCTGCCATGTTCGGAGACTCAACCCTGCTCAGCACAAAGCACATGGCACACTGCCAGTTATTAGGGCTTTTACTATGTTTAGACAACCTCCCAAACAATGGAAAACTGTTGCCTTCCAAATGGGCTGCAGAGACAACCCAGAGACTTAACACACTGCCAGACTTCCCTTCACACAAGCCACGAGCACTGGCCGTGCCTGCCCTGGCAGAGGCACCGTTTGGGACAGGGCTCAGTCCTTCACTCTCCAAAGCCTGTTCAGTGATAAACCACTGCACAAACCAAAGATACCTCAAGGGTGGCACACACAGCAGCAGCCTGGGGCTCATCCTGCCACCAAACACCCTGCCTGGAGCAGGCTGACCTGCTGTCGTGTGCCAAGGACCGGCTCACACCAGGTTTGCCCATGGCTTGTCCCAGGACAGTCTGGGACTCCCTTGCATCACCTCATCCTTTTATTGTCTTGTAGCTGAAGACACCTTGCAGCTGTCCCAGAGAAACACCCAGAGTGTTCTGGACCCAAAATTTGGTGCAGAGTTCTTGTTATTGTCATAAAAATGATCCCTTGGATGGCCATGGTTCCACGTGTGCACAGGAGACAGCTAAGTAAGACATAACAGATGTTGACACCTACCATTCCGAGCTGTATCCTTACAGGATGCTGGTTTCCTTGCACTCTACCTTCATTCCACCAGCAAAGTACTCCTGGTTTACTCCAGCAGATGTTCAGGCTGGGAGATCACACGGGAGATTTTCTGCACTCTTACTGACCAGAGTCCCATTAGCAGCACCTTGCCGGAAACACGTGTCTAGTTTTATTTACAGATTTTTAAAAGAGTAGATGTCTCCTCCTCCGGTTGCTGAGCAACTGCCCTGTTGCAGGAGGGATGTTTGTAGGGGCACAGGAGCTGCACCCATGGCCTCATCCAGGGAGGATCCACAAATCCCTTCTGAGCTGAGCCTGTCCTATAGGCCCTGGAGTGCACATCTTTTATATATTGTGTATCTATTATCTTTAAATTAGTGCATTTTAATATTAAACAGCCCTTCCATTTTTCTACAATTAAAGGAAATGAGACTGCTTGGCTCAAGTTCTTTGCTTCATTCTTTATTTGAAGACTATTGTGCAAGGGAGGTGGAGATGAACATGTTTGAACTCTGTAACAGTAGAGAACTAAGTCTAAATCCAAATTTCTGTGGTTTGGATGTGTTTATGTTTCGGTCTTCTAAAAACACTTTAAAGATATGAACCGCAGTTCTTGGGAACCAGGGGTTATTGGTCACTCCCAGGGGCTACTGGTCACTCTCGGGGTTACTGGCCACTCGCAGGGGTCAGTGGTCACTCAGGTCACTGGTCACTCCCAGGTCACTGGTAACCACAAGTCACTGGTCATTCAGGTCATTGGTCACTCATCGGTCACTCAGCTCACTGGTTACTCGGGTCACTGGTCACTCAGGTAATCGGTCACTCACGTTTGGCGGTCACTCAGGTCACTGGTCACTCACCGGTCACCCGCCCCTTGCCGAGCCGCCGGTGCCGCTCCCGCTGTCCCGGTGCTGCCCCCTGGCGGCGCGCAGGGAGAGCGGCCGCGCCCGGCCCCGCAATGGGTGGGTTTATCCTGGGGAGTCAAAGAGCGCCCCGACCCTGTCCGGAGCCCCCCGAACCCGCTGCCCGAACTCCAGCAGCTTTCTGTTGTGTTCTTGTGTCTGCGCAGACTTGGCAAAAAGCAGGAAATCCACGCGTGGCCCCTGCCGGTACCGCTGCCTGCCCTTCCCTCTCCCACTGAACCACGCTAACCCTTTAACCGATGTATCCCCACCCCATTGAACCTCCCATCCCAATGTCCCTCCACCCCGATGAACCCCCACCCCAGACAGCCCCCAGCGTGTGCCCCCACAGCTCAGCCCCAACGTGATTCCTCTGAACAGATTCCAGACACATGCTGAATAGCTACGTGAATGTAAAGTGGTTTGTTTTTTTTTAAAAATGCCGCTGTTTTATTCTTTATACAAACTAAAACACCAGAGGTCATTGAATCCTATATTAAATACATAAATTAAAAAATAACCATTCATAAAACTTTACATACAATAAGGATTCTCTCCTACACGTTAATACATATAGTACAGATACATGTCCAGTGTTTATCAAAGGGTCATCCTGCCAAGTCATTTACAATGTTGTTCTGGAATAGACACCAAAAAAATCGGGAACAAAAAGTATATATAAAACCACAGAGGTGCTGATGTGAGGGAGGGCAGGGGAAGAGAAAACCCTTTGGATCAGCAGCAGCTGTGTGTCTGTTCTCTGAGCCCTGCCCCAGTCAGGAGAGCCTGGCCTGGGCAGTCCTCTTGGGATGCCACAGAACAGAAAGCATCGGGGTTCAGAGGATGTTTCCCACCGAGATGAGGGAAGGGGGTTGGAAGAGGAAGAATATCTACAAAAAAGTCTCCATGGTCCCCCAGGCACCAGGTAAGAGAGGAGGGAGCTGTGAGCCAGGCTGACAACACTGCGAGAAGCGCCCTTTCCTTCTGCAAACCACAGCTGCCTAAATTCATCTCACCTAAACAGGCCCTCATCTGAAGTGCTTAAACTGAAATAGTCTTTAAAATCTCCCAACTTGGTCCGTGGGTAAAAAGCAGCAAGTCAAATTGTGGTCAAGCTGATTTGCACCACCTTCCTTGGCTCCCCTTGGGCCTTGGCGGGACAGAGAGGCTGGAGTGCTGGTACTCCTGAACAGGGATGGAAGGCAGGGATCCAGGGCTGTAATTGCTGTCCTCAAAGGCTGCAGTAAACTGATTTTTATTTTGCTGGTTGGTTTTGGGCAGGGGAGGTTGGTTGAAGTGACTAATCTGAGGGTGGATTCCCAATCTTTTGCTTCGATGGCCATCAGGAACAGCGTAAAGCCCAGAATTAGCAGTCCCAGGACAGAGAACGGTCCAGAAAAAAGGATCAAAAAACTAGTTGCCCATGAGATGTGAAACTAAAACTGGAGGAGTGTACCAGTTGTGGCAGCTAAACAAGTTTAGATTCAGTTCCCCATACCTAGATTGTAGTATACTTTCATCGGCTATAGCAACAATTTCTATATACAATAGGGAATAGATAGGTATATGCATATATATGTACATATACATATATACTATATATAAATACATGTATATATATATATATATACAAACATCAAACTCATTTAGATCCAGCTGATAGCAGAAGGTTTGTATTAACTCATATCAGCAAGTGTGTTTCAAGCATGGCAAGGGGAGCAAAGCAGTGGTGATTCAGCTCCCTGGAGGGAACAGCAATCTCAGAAAGGTTTGCAGACCCAGGTCTGCTGTGGCCAGACCCCCCACCCCACCCTGAGCCCTTGGGAACAGAGCACCTGCAGGCATATGGATACACACAGGAGTAAGGGAAGGCAAACTGGGTGAAAAAGAGAAATTCAATACGACACCACGGCTCAGAGAGTCTAAATGATGAAATCTGCCACAAGAGCTGAAACTACCTATTTCTATCTGTGCCATAAACCTTCCCTACGATTGCCTGGAATAAATGTTACTAGTCCTTTTTATTTTTTTCAGCCAAACCAGCGGTGGAAGTTATTGCACCATCACTGAAACCAGGTGCTGTTCATTCTTCTGCAAGAGCCCAGGGCTTTAACTGCTGGTCCTAATGCTGAAGAGAAAGCAGCCTAATGGTGTGAAATGAACTGGTGCTGCAAGAGGGGAGAAAAGAGTGAGGGGGAAAGAAGGAATAGCCAGAGAGAACTCCCCCCTTTTTGTAGCTGATAAGCTGTTGTAAAGCTGCTGAGTGATCTCCAGCTGTCACAGGAGTGGGGCAAACTCTTCCAGGGCTCAACTCCAGAACTTCAGGACTGAGCTGGTGACTCATGGAAAGCACATGTACATTTGGGTCAGCCTGATCCACAGAGTCTTCTGCTGGGGAAAAGGAATTTGAACAAAGAGCATGCAACGTACCTGCAGT
Organism: Acropternis orthonyx; assembly: GCA_035583155.1. Classification (NCBI taxonomy): domain Eukaryota; kingdom Metazoa; phylum Chordata; class Aves; order Passeriformes; family Rhinocryptidae; genus Acropternis; species Acropternis orthonyx. Next base: position 18,381,426 of record JAWWEU010000029.1, read on the forward strand.
CACGTAACATATCTGCCTACAAGCCTGCTTTTTAAAAAATGAACAAACATACAGCTTGGTGCAGAACTCAGTAAACTCCTTGGCTGAACCAGAGTGCTTCAAGAAGATCTGGTCATTCTATAATTTAAATTAATCTTAAGGAGTAGGAAAAAAAAAAAAATCACTTGCTAATAGCTTCTAACCTTTGATGAAAGGTTTGACACAATCTCATGGCATTCAAGAAATGAGGATGTTACGAGTTCTTTGTGGAGAAACTGAGCCCAGCATTGCAGTGCAGTTGGGTGAATGGACATCAGTGGTTAAAAGCTATTCTGACCAAAAAAAAAAAAAAGTATTTGTGAGGGGCTGGCACCCTCAATAACTACAGGAACGTCCTCCCTGCTATGGCCAAGGAACTGCTTTTGACCTGCTGAGTTGCTGTGGCAGGTGACTTCGCCTGCTTTGTGCCTCAGCTGCTTCATCTGTAAAAGTAAACATGCAAACAAAGGAAAAACTCTTTGAAAAGCACTTTAAAAGCTTCTGATGAGCAGTCTGTGTGCGTAAGATGTTGGTATACGTGAGCCCTGTTTCAAAGGTGTAAGTAATGCACAGGCTGTATCCTGGCCCTTAATTTTCTGGTTTGTAGTACAGACATCCATTTGTCCAGGCAAAATTAAAGGTCCATCGTGGAAGACACAGCCTTGCCACAGGAACCCAAAGTCTGACCAGGCACGACTCAGTTCACAGGGAAATGAAAGCAGAGGCACAGAGAAGTGCACTGTCAGCCCATCAGTGGAGGGTGGAGGCAGCTGGCTGTGCTGCTCCCCATAGCATGGGACCCTCGCAGTCTTTGCTGCAGGGTGATGCTCCTCAGGGTGGGTTTTACTGGGGGCACGGACCTGTGACCCTCAGGGAGGCACCAGGGTCAGGTCCCAGGCTTTGTGATTAGAGAGGTAAGTAACGCTTTGAAATGCAAACTACTTTTAGTTACTCTTAACTGTGGAAAAATTTAAACAGACTAGCCATACTTCTTACTAAGGTTGTGTTCACACAGCTTTTCTCCATTTTTGGTTTACGTGTCATTGATCAGGAAGCCAGCTAACGAAGTCAGTTGACAAGCTGAACCAAAATATTTGTTCCATGCTGTGACAAAGCAGTTGGAAGCTGATGCTTTGTGGATCATGTCAAATGGACATGATCCACAGGATCCATTGTCCTTCCCCCCCCACCCCATGCTCCAGCATTTCTTTTCTTTCTCAGAAGCTACTCTGTAGGTCCATTCCAGTGATCCTCAGTGGTTATTCAACAGTAAAACCAAGTATAGTCAGTATTATCTCAATGGCAGCCTTTAAAGAGTATGAAAAGTATCTGATAATAGACAGGCTCTTCGTCATGGAGGGACAGTGAAGAGAGATAAGGCTTCAACTCCGTTGGAAACTCTCCTTACACCAGCCACCCTCTTCTCCCCTTCCTTGGCCAAGGCGGGTGGTGCTGTGTTACCATCTCAAGCACAAAACGTGGTGACCTGTCCTGCCCATCCTGCAACAACCCAGACTGGCTTTTTTCTTTTCTTCCTCCCACATTGCAGCTGTCATTTGTTCCTGAGGTTTAAACCAAAGAGGGAGAGCAGGAGTCCTTGCAGCAAGAAAGCCACGCAGTTCAAACCGAGCGCTTGGTTGTCAGCATCTCTCCACCGCTGAGGTTTCTCCTGCTCTGTCCTGTTCACTTTTGATCCATCTGTGGGATGACAGGGTGACATTTAGATGATTGCCCTGCACAGCAGGGATAGATCTTTCTGTTGTAACTTTGGTTCCATGCCCAAGACACACTGACTCCATCAGCTGAAAGTGGTTCTCCTTCCCTTTAAGTTCTTCCCAGGTGATGTAGGTTCACAGCTTATTTTTCTTCCCCTTTTGTAATTTCAACATATAGAATTTCATTAGATGCAGCATATATCATAGCTTTAGACAGGGACTGTCAGGTAACAAATTTTGAGTGATGGCTTTAAAATACAAGGTGGTTGCAGTCTTGGCTACAGGTTGTTCATTTTTATACTTTTTAAAATAGGTGTAAACAATATTATCTTCATCGGAGGATGGAAGCATTTGCCTTTATAAAGATTTATCTGTGTAGTCGGGCACTCTAAAAATAAAGAAAAAAAAAAGAACATCTGTATCAGGTAAGTGGCAAATTCTTCTACCTACCTATCCCAGCTGCTGAGGTGCAATCTATGAATCAGGAAGCTGAAAAGGTCTGCTCCTACAGCTATCAGTGTTAAACTGGTTTTGTTCATCTGTACAAAAAGCATTTGTGAAAATTCTGGGTATTTTGCTAAGCCTGTCCATTTAAACCCCACAAAGTACAGCCCTCTGGCCCATGAAAATTCCCATAGGCATCTTCAGATGAATAGTTATGGACAAGTTTCAATGACCCTTGAACCAAAGCTGCCTAAAATTCACCAGTTACAGACATGACAGCTGGCAATATCCTCATAGTGTCACAGTAAGCCCAGAATTTTAGCTAATGCAGCACTGAGACAAACACAGACTGCTGCTGTTCCAAGGAAGCCTTCCCTACCCATGGAAAAGAACTTTAGTTCTCAGTTTTGAAAACAGGGAAAATAGGACATATTTTGTCTTTGTTCTCTCAGCATTCAAGCCTACATAGTAAAATTCACTGGGTGCAAAATCCACACAGATCACACTTCCTTCTGTGATCACAAATAAGTGAATGTGTATGTTCATGAGCACAGAGAAAATGCAGGCACGAAAATCCTGCATAAACAGGAATTAGAGAGCTTCTGGTCCGAGTACTATATACTGCTGCACATGGTTTCCTCCATGCCTGTCCCTTGTTAGCTCAGTACAGCAGTGAGTGTTGTGTTCACTCTGGGCAAGAAAGAAACCAGAAAGTATCATCTGTGACTGCACTGTGGTTTTCTCTCTGCTGGTTAAAAAGTCAGTAAAGGATAAACTGCACCAAGGCATGAACCAAACCAAAGACCTTTCAGCATCAAGTGGCTCCCCAGGTGCGTTTCAAGGCAGGGTTGTACTTTTTGTTTGTTTGAAGTCCCTTACAAGAAGGTTAAGAGAGTTCACTTGCATCCAGTGGAAGTAAAACAACTTTGCAAAGATGCCCCTGACAATATATACCTCTGTAGTTGCAAGAAGAAGAAATGCTGATGGCACACTCCCCATGCCATGCTCACCTTTGCTAAGTTAGTGACCTGGGAAAGCAGGTGGTTTTTAATGTGAATGAGAGACACAAATCAATGTTAGTTATTCTCTCCAATTCCAGGTATTCCAACATTGGAAAACATGATCTTGCTAAAATCCCTCTCCATCTTGCAACACCATTCCCAAATTGCTTCTGTCTGGAGATTTCCCCTCAGGTATTGGGAGGAGAGGATCCCATGGGGGAAACTGGAGGGGTGAAGGCAGGGGACGAGGAGCTTACCATTGCCTTGTTTTTGAGGAACTGCTACAAGACTTGATGCTTTGCACCTGTGGAGTGACTGGCCTTGGTAAAACACTCTACAGGTATCATGCGTGCTGTGATGCTGGGCCTGCTGCAGCTCTCTTTACAGTTCAAGGGAGTTCACAGCAGTGCAGATCCTCTGGAAAAGCATTGAGTTTATGTATCCCCCACACACACCTCACCCCTAAGATTTCCCCACTTTCATAGTCAATGTCCCATTCTCTGTTTCTCCACCATTGTCATGGCTCCTTCCTCTGTCACTCAGCTCACCCTAATCCACCTTCTTGATTCCTACCTGACACTCATAAAGCCAAATATGCAAAAGAATCCATCATCTCCTGGGTGGTCCTAGGAATGGCCCCCACCCACCAGCAGGTTCTCTGGGACTGTAAACCACATTTCAGCACTCACTGATGCTTCTTGTCCTCTCTGTGGGGAACTAGACCCCTGTGTGCCCCAGGGACCAGCCACTCTGGAGCAACAGTGAATTCCATGGGTGAAACTCATCTTGGCACTGTAGTTAGAGAGCCTTCCTGGGCTCACCAAAGGCATTTACACCTGCCAAACCTTAGATGCTGTGTAAAACAAATGGAAAATCCACTGAAGGAGACTGGCCAGACTGTGGGTGTTGGGAGGGAAGTGAAGTCTTAACACAGCCACTAAGGGATCCATGTAAACCCCCTTGCAGTGACATCAGCCAGTGCTGCAGCTGGGACAGTCCTGTGAGCCCTAAAGAGAGAAGAGAAAGGCTTATGCTGCCTTTGACTATTAGCCCTTCTCCAGGAATGTGCCACTGAGGTGGCATCAGCTCAGCAGGGAGTGAGAGCTGGCTGGGACCCAGCAGCCCCTGCAGGCAGAATGACTGCGAGTAACAGCAAATGTGGAGTCCTGACTCTAAACACCTCATTAGCTTTCCTAGCCAGCCAATACCTGCCCTCAAATGAGGCCAAAAGGACATCAGTGTTATCAGCAAATGTGGAGGTGGTGTTGTATTTTAGATGGTCTTGATTCTTCTCCGTTTCTATTCTTGGTTCTCCCCCTCCTGCTTTGAGAAGAGGGAAGGAATGGCTGCTCTGCAAGGAGGAATGCAGTCTGCCTTCGAGTACATTGCAGAGCTCATTGTGGGGCTGCTCAAACACATTTTCTCTTTGCATGCAGACACTGAAATCTTACAAGGCACTAGAGATGTTTTCATAGGCTCCAAGACAAAAGGTTAATCAGCATTACTGAAATTCCAATGTCAGAATAATAAAAGGATTTTCTTTTCTGTTTTGGGAAATGCTTATTTCAAAAGATACTGCTATATAATTGCAATTCTTGAAAAGCCAAGTTTCTTGTCTGTAAGGTCTGTAATTCTGCAGCATGCCTTCCTTTCTCCTCTGTGCTGGCATACCAAACCATGCAGACAGTCTGAAGAATCACACATTGGCATTTTTTCCCAGGACTAGGGATTTCCTATTCTAAGTCCACTTACAGTTGAATTAAATTTTTCATGTGAATCATCTTTGCTTTTCTAATAAAAGATGTCATATGTATAAAAATATTTTTTATAAATTTTTGAAGATTTTTCTCATTTGTATCTACCACTGATGTTGTTATTTAACTACAAAAAAAGAACCTATTTTCAAAACTAAAAACCATGTAAAAATCAGGAAGACACCATTTCCTGATGAGTTCTGATATTAATGAAAATTTTAATTTGTATTTCTCATGATGCTCAACTGCAAGGACTTTACTGTGTACTTTATCTTAAAAGAAGCAGGAGTAGGAAAAGCTGTTCAGTAGTTGAATGTCATGAATGCATTTGTAATGAAGGTGACTTAAACTGAGGAAGTGATGCCTTTTGAGGTACCCCCTGGCTTCTTATTTTTCTTTCACCCCAGCCAATACCAGTTATTGGTAAAACTAGGATGTATAAGCTTCTTACCAATTCTGTAGCTGTACCAGAAGAGGTAAAATACTCACTAGAGAACCAACTCCATACCAATAGAGGTGGAAAATGTAGGTGCAAAATATATATACACAGAAAACTCTGAACCTCTTATCGCCCAGGTTTTTCTCATGTGCTGCACAAGGACATTATTGTAGCTGTGACAGGAACTGAGAAAGGACACTACAGGCAAATGGAAAAAACTCACAGAGACTCACAGGTTCCTGCAAATGTTGCTGTCAGTCCATGTGAGTTTTCAAGATGCACCTTAAATCCAAGAATTACTTTTTTTTATTTGGAATCTCCTCTAGGTTGACTGCTTGTTCTGGGCTCATGATTCTGCAGTACAGCAGAAAGCAGTCACAGAAAACTACTTGCTACTACTGTGTATTGTGGAAAATTTTAGCTTATTAAAATTATCCTGTCCATAATTTGGCTGTTTCAGACGACTTTGTGATTTTTTTTTTCCCCCCAGTATGAGTGAGAAAGTGTGAAGTCAAATTATCATCAGTCACAGTCACTCAAAACATCTCACAGCTGCTGTGCTGTGTCATGGTTCCCAGAAACCCTGCAGCAGGACCATCGGTAAGTATGCAGTCAGAACTTAATCTGTTTAATGATCACTGGATTGAGGCAGTATGTTTTTAAATAGCAGCAGCTCAATAACGCAATTGGCTGTTGTTTACAAGAGCTGTGATCACTGATCTGTCCACATTCCTCTGACTCTTTTCTGCAGCTCATTCCCCATCCAGCCCAACCTCCATATACATTGCTGCCTCAGCCCATGGAAGCATTCCCGAGGTACGGCTGGACAAGGAGGCAGCAGATTCCATTTGATGTGGATAGTTCTAAGATCTGTGCACAGAACTGCAAATGAAATTCTTGATGTACCTGGAATGAAGCACAACGTACGGGCTTTTCCTTAAAGGGAAAAGGAAACCCCACCAAACAGGACCTATTAATTGTAACACCTTGAATTGCACCTGGAAAGAAAGGCTGAGCTGGTACAAATGGTGGAAGGACATGGCAGAGCATCTTTCACACAACTGTACTCTCAGCCTGCCTTAAGGGCAGAGCAGAGGAATTTATTCATTGATATAGCTGAAGCCAGAGCCAAGAGATACAGGGAGAAATTCAATGGTATGGGTCTGTCCCCAAATCAGAAAACTCTGCTTCATCATTACATGTTCTTGAGACTTTAACATAACATTTTCCAGGCTATGTTCTACTTCTGTTATCCTGCATACCCCAGCACCCTGGTTCTGGAATTGGGGTGCCACAGATGGAAAAATGGGACCATTATAGTTCTCCGATTTATTTCCCCATCTTCACATTGCTTTTTGAACTCTGAACTTTCAGCTGCTAAGCATGTTGTGGCAAAGACTTCTTTACATTCTGTATCCTTAGCTACCAATTTTTGTTTACTTTAAATTTGTTACATGATAACTGCTCGTATTAGAGGAGACAATGAACAATAGGAAGCTGTCCATCCATCCACTCATTCTGCAACAAATCTTCTAGACTTCTCCAATACCTCCTTTTAATAGTGTCACTTCCTGAGCCAGAAAAATCCTTCCATCTCTGTCTCCCTGCAGCTAATCACTCTTCCTTGCCATTTTCTGCATCTTTCCTACTGCTGGACACAGAGCTCTATCTGTTATAACTTTCTGATTGATTTCCTGAGTGTCAGTTCAGAGCCCGCCATGGTGTGTATATGGTTGAGGTTATTCTTACTGTTTTCCATCTGCATCCCTTTGCAAACATCAACATTGAATTTCACCTGCAATTCTCTTGGCTATTTGATATTGTCAAACTCTTGTTAGCTTTTATTTTTACAATTCTGAATAGCACAGTATGACCAGTAACTCAGGAGTATGACAACCCCCTATTGTGAACTATTAAAAATTGACAACAACCACCTGCTGAATTCGCTGACTCCAAATATCCACAAGAACACACAAGGCTGTGATCCTCAGCTCTGTGCAAGAAGTGCTAGCTTTGGGGAAATAAATAAAACAGTCCTACCTTTCCAAGAGGCACGTTGACATCAAGGCCAAAGAATAAAGGCAAGAGAGAAGAACAAGAATAGAAATAGAAACTGCAGGAGAAAAAGAAGATCGTGTAAAAACTAAAGATAATGGCATTGTAAGCATCAGAATTATTTTCGCACTCGGTAGAACAACTGGAGTAACTATGCAGTGAGGAAACACTATTTCCCTAGTTACTTCTCTAAGTACCATACCACCTCCCAGGCTTAGAAAACAGAACCCATTAATTCTGGAGATGGATTACAATTGGCACAATATTGAAAGCCTGGGGTATAACTGTTACTACAAACCCCCATGGGTTGACTTAAGTCACAAAGCTGGATATCAAAAATAGCATAGGGAGTATTGGTAAGTGCATTAGAAAACAGGGTCTGTAATCCATGCTCAAAATAGCCTGGGAACAGGTCTATGTATATATATGCATATATATTCACACAAAATACTTACTAACAAATTAATTAACAATTAATCAACTAACAGTTATTTAATTAAAAATTAAACATGTTTAATAATGCAGTTAGTATTGTAATATTAAAGTCTGTATTGACTGACACAGACTGAACAGACAGGACAGTAGATCAACCACCAATGGTCGTGCAGTTCAAGAGAACTGGGTCCCTACTTTCAAATCCAAGTTGATCAGCTTTCTTTAGAAGCATAAGAAAACCAACCTTTTCCTCCAGATCCTTAATTTGCCTCTTCTGGATGTCAGTTTTATCTTCTAAATCTCGGATCCTCTGGAAATCAAAAAAGAAAGCACCTACTTTAAATTCTCTGTAATGCTGTTCCACTGAACAAGTAACTTAATGTTCCAAGTGCAAAAAGGCTACAAATCAACAAATCCATTTCTGTGGCAGGGATAATCTTGTGTCATACTGTGTCTCCATCCACTCACCCAGCCAAACCACAGCTTTACCACATGTGCAACTGCTCAAAATACGATCCTGCACACATGTAACTGGATCCTCAAATGCTGGAAATTAGTATCAGTGGTGGCTCCCTTTCACATTATCTACTTTTTTATTAATCCTTTGCTAAATAGATAAAAAGTGTAGGATCATGGTTATATTCTTTGCATCCACGGAAAAGAGACAAAGTATGAAACAATTCAAAAAGCTAAATGCCAGGCTCCCTCATGGCCTTGAGCCTGCCTAAATCTGACCTCAGATTGTTTTCTTATACAGCAAGGCTGAGTAGATACGCATCTGTGGTTCCTTTTTCATACCTGATGAGCCTGTTGGAGCAGCTCCATCCTCTCCTGAAGAATCTGGCAATCATACTCTCTGCTCTTCCTCAGCATCTGACGTCTTAGCTTTTCTACTGCTGTCCTCAGCTCTTCCTGCTGTTTCTCAGTGAGTAGTTCCCCAAACTTTATCACCGTTTCTTGCTGCAAAGCATTGTACAAGGTGGCTTCAAGTTCCTGGATCCTCTGGTTGATGTAATACCAAAAGCCAATTAGAGATGAAACATGGTTTAAAACACACTGGGAACTGGGGGGTTGGTTAGCAGATTCCCTGCATGAGAGGTGGTCCCTGTGCTCAATTGTGCAAATATGTGAAAAACAGAAATCAGAAAATGATTCTGTGTTCTGAAAAAAGGATATGAACTTTTATTTTTAAAATATTTTTAATACTAATTTTCACTGAAATCCTTCACTCTTTTTTAATGCAGTTACAGACCTGAAGTGGAATACAATTTTCATACCTATTTTAAGCGTAAAATATTTCACCAATTCTAAAATTTCGACCCATTGTTCTAAAAACTCCAGTTGGACAAGCTGACATCAATGAGCAATATCTGCCTTTAACTAACAAAACTCTTTCAGACTTCAGGAGATGTGCCTTTTTATGACGTGAAAAGGCACAGTGTTGTGTTGAAGCTCGGCAGATTCCATACCAGTACATCAAAGAATGAGAAAAAAAGTCAAATTAAAAATCCCCCAATACTAGAAAAAGGCAAAAACCTCTTTTCTTGATTCAACAAGAGTCTGTGTCCTATTGCAGGGCTCGTCAGTATGTGCTGCAGAATTTCCTTTGTACATACCATGTATGCTTGGTCAAGAGCTTGCTTCCTGTAGTCTAATTCTTCCTCCAAATAACCTTTTATTTTGCAAAATTGCTCCTACAATGAAGGATCATTTGGACAGAAAAATGAATTAGTTACTCCAAATACTATGGGAAGTTTTATTAAATCATCTACAGATATTTGATTGAGCAGGATGAGGAGTTATCTCCGCAGAGTTATCAATGCCTGACTCAGCTAGAAAAGAAGGAGTGATAAGTAGCTGTGGATTGCTCTTGTATGGGAATACGTCTGATCCACATGGAACTAAATTCACCTTCTCTGTTGGCTTCAGTGGTATCACTGAGCATTCCAGTAGTGTAACTTAGGGGGTTCTGTGGGATTTTTCTGAAGATCTCTGGCATCAGGGACGACTCCTTTTTTGCTTTCTCTTCTTTCATAAGTGTGAAAGTGCTCTAAACTAACTAAACAGGAACTAAACAGACATATTCACATTCACATTACTTGGGGAAAGCTGCTGTGTTTTAACTTCTCAGCCTGCCTTAGGCTGAATAGACTCAAGTACAGACATAGCACAGGAACAGAACTCAAGCCACTACAGCTGTCTAACCCTTGTAGTTATGCTTGTTCGTCTTGGAGGTTACTGCCATTAACTACAAATAAGACAAGGGTAAGGTATTAACTTTATTTAACATGTAATGAAAGCAAACAGTGTTATAATTCATTAGTTTTTCGTATTCTGGCCCTGAATAAAATTGCAATACAACAGCTGATGTTTAGACTGTGAATCCTATGAGATAAAGAGTACAGGCATTTACATCCCTGAAAATTATTGAGCAACCTCTGAGCCTGTACTTATTAAGAAATAGTCATCCTCATAGAAAAAGAGAGAAAGTTTTCAAACTTTCCCTATTTCTGTTTCGGTTGCATGTGAACCAGAGTAGAACAATTTCATGGATTCACCAATAATTAGAGAAAGGCTGCATAGTTCATTTGCCAATAGACTTTCCTAGTTATCTTTTGGCACATCAAGTGTGGCACACTCAGTGTCCCTATAATGTGTAATGAGGGGAGTTTCCTTACCATATCACTTTCCAGTTCTATCATTTTCTGATGTAGAGCAGCTTCAGCTCCCTCAATCTGCTGGATCCACTGGAGGGAAGACAACGAGAGCTGTAACCTGCTGTGTTTTCTAGGCACACGAGCAGTGGCAAGTTGGATATATCTACAACATTTTATTAGACTGCTTTTAGTAACCTACTGCTAGTTCTGGGCTCATCTTGAGGCTGTTCTGACAGAGGCAGCCAGGATACCCGCAGGGAACCAGCAAGAGGGTCACCACTGCTGAGTCACTGAAAGGTGGAAAAGCACATGTCCTCAGATGGACAGGGAACCAATTTCATCCCACGGATAAAGGCCCGCATTGGGCCTGTAGCATCTCAAAAATAGCTCAGCTGGCAATTCTGCTTGCCCAGGAGGAATTGTTGAGTAGAGTCCTTTGAAGCTGTCACGCTGACAAAACTGTGTTGCATTTGAGCCTCAGAAAGCAATTTTAACCAATTCCCACTTTCTTCCTGATTTCCCAAACAAGGAAGTTAGGCACATACTTTCAGTGAAAGTATCACACAGGGCCCTTTACAGAGGCTTTAGAAATCTCAGGACTAGAAATCCCAAACTGTATCTATTTATGGCTTAAATGTCTGATGATTTCTCATTCAGTTTTCAATTTCAAGTTTTGTTTGATATCCTTTTGTATTTGCAGTTGTTTCCATTTCACAGCTTGGCCCAGCTGAGTTTGATATTTTTGCTGCTTTATCAAGGTGTTTGGGACTCCGCTGGCGTGATTTACTTTATTTGGGGAGTCACTTCCAACACTAGAAAGTTTGACAGTATCGACGACAACAGGGCAGAAAATGTATTAGATGAGGTCTAGATAACACATGAGAACAGGGAACACACAATTTACCTTTTCTGCCAAGGACAACACTGTGGAAGCCTGAATTATGGCCACCTGTTCTTCATTCCTTAAATTCTGCGAAGACAGGAAAGAAGAAAACTGTCAGCAGTTTCCTGCATGAATAAAGACAAGCCAGCCTACAGACCAAGCCTACAGCTTTCAGAGGATCCTTGAAGTACTGAATATCCTGTTCCCATTGAAACATTCAGAGTCTGTTAACATATTAAAAAGACCTTTTGCCCTTCTGCATGATATGGGCTAACTGTATGTCTTCATTAAATTACACCTTATGAGAAATGTAAACTAAAATTAGACCCATTTGTTTGTCTTCATGCTAGTTCTACAAAGCTGAATTTCCATTAGAGCTTAAGTAAAAATAAGGATGATTTACACCTGCACATGAATAGACAATCATGATTCCTCGTTTTTATTTCTTGTACTTTTTAAAAACATATCTAACATTGGCCAGAGATACAGGATGATCTCTCTCATGTGGACAGAAATGCCCTCTTAGAAAGTCACAAGGGAATTTGATAATTCTTGCCTATTTATGAAACTGTTTGGAGCAATCTTAGTCCCAGTGAAGAGTGGTTGACTCAGACTGCCAAACTAATTCATGTGCTTTCCTGAGTGAATGGAGTAAAGTCAGGCTTAGTTCCAAATATCACTGGCCTTTGAACATTCTTTCCAGTCTGCTGAATTAGACATAAAAGATGCATAATTTAACAAGTATCTTAAAAACCAGCCATAATTATAGGTATCGCTTACTGTACTGTACAAAACACAGCTTGTAAAGGGAAAATACTTCCCCTTTCAACTTACCCCATTATCACCTAGGATGTCTAACTGCTTTATGAGGTCTGGGATGCTGACATCCTGCAAAGAGAGAACAAGTTAAAGGCATGGCATGCACCTTTTATTGTGGCTGCAACATCCATCCCTCCTATGAACCACGTGGCAATCAGCCATTTTGTTTTATCCTGTGGAAATGCAGCACACATTGATTTCAGTTGCCTTTGAACCACACTTTATCATTCTGGTGAGAATTCTGAGTCTAACTGAACCGTGTCAGTCATCACACTCTTACATTAGACCGAGTTTAAGTGCCTGAAGTTTAGTGGAGTTATTAGTAAAGGGTTATATGGGCAGCACCCACCACTCCTGTAGGGAGAAGCACTGCCTTATAAAACTGACCTACCTTAACCCCTTCCTTCATGCAGTAGATCTGCAGAGCACTCACACCATCTGAGAACGGGTGAATCTGGAGATTAAATGGTGGGGACCGTCTCTCTCTTTCCTGCAAATAAATTGAAAACATGCCAGAGAAGATACTAGAGAGAAGAAGATGCACACAGAAAATGCCACAGCTGCTCTTTATGTCAGGCTTTGCAAAGCCAAGCTCTTTATTTTACAAGTCGAAGGAAGAAACATTTAGACCTAGTCTGGAAAAGTGGGCCAAGTGGGACAGGATCCTAAACCCAACACACTTGTTTTACAGGAGATTATTTGATGACTTATGTCCATTTGCAAATTGTCTGTGGAAAGACTGCCACCTAGCGAAGATTGAAGTGATTTGCTTGATGAAGTGTTGAACAACTATATATTGTTGTAAATACTCCCTTTACAAAGAGGTGTTTGACTTTAGACTACTAGGACACTCAGATTACAGGTTTGCTTATCCTGGCACGTTGTGTGTTCTAATATCTGTGGAAAACAATATGTTCAGAATAGCTGATCAACTTAACTATTTATACACCTTCACTGCTTAAAATTTACAAATATTTGTGCAGCTTTAAAGGACCAAAGGCAAAAGTAAAAATTTGAAGACGTTATTTCTCGTTCCTTTCAGGCATTCAGACAAGCACAGAACTGAAGATAAAACTTCACTTTCAAATACATTTTTGGTTTACAAACATGTAAATCACTTGCTCAGTCCAGCTCCCTGTCATATGGAAACACAGCTGTCAGGTAAAACTGTGGTATAGTTCTATAAATAAGGGGCAAGTCTGACACAGCACTGATTTACGAGCCCTGCGTGGCAAGAGTATTCAGCCTTGGACAGCAACTGAAATGAACAGCTGAAAAATTAACCAGCTTATACAGGAGGAGAGAGCAGGTGAAGCTTTGTTTGGATGGTGCTCCAAAGAACAGTCTGTTACTAGGGACAGTGCGTGAAGGAGCAGCTTGAGGTCTGGCCCAGTGTTTTGGCCACCCACAGAGGCTTCTGGAGCACCTGCATCCATGTCCAGAGTCATCCAAGGGACCACTGTACCCAGGGCAGGTCACGAGGAGAGGGGCTCCATAGGGAACATGCCCAGTGCCCGCCAAAGGCACAGCACTTGCACATGGGCACCCAGGCTGCTCCAAAGTACTGGAAAAATCCTGTCCACAGGTGTGGTAACTAAGAGCCACCCTGATGTTAATCAGCTAAGCTTACCTGTGCACACTGAGCACCTGGCTCAGGGTGAGGTGAGCCAGCTGGGTACGGATCTTACTATTGCCAGGATATTAGAGGTGACATACTTCAGCTCACAATTGAAAATGCTGGGCCTGATTTGTTACTCTGTTTTATGGCTACAACACTTGTGCAAACCCTTGATTAAAGTGGGTGGCCAGCACAAGTGCACTCATTTAATTTTCTACCAGCTCTGCTGTAAGGAGCCCATCCATCACCTCCAGCTCAAGGTTGCGGAACTCCAGCAGTTCATTCTGGTCTCGGGCATCCTGCAGCTCCTGTTGCAGACGGTTGTTTTCTGCTTCCAGTTTCTCTATCTAACAAAAACATGTAAAATCAGGACCTGTGTGACTGTTACAAGAAACATTAAATGTTTGGTGAGTAGTAGTTGAGGTAGCACAGACTGCAAAATCCAAACCCTAGAGAGGATTCACAGGATCCAGATAACCCTTCAGAGTGAACATGCAAAACCTGGGAACATACCTTGTCTAAAAGCTCTTGGTTCCTCTTAATGAAGAGCTGCTTGTCTTCCACCCAGTGTGAGTCCTGTTGGATGAAACAGCACTGTTACAGAATAATCCAATTCCATGAGGCTGGGCACATTTGTGAAAAATCGGAGCCACAATATTCAGGCTTTAAAATCCTGGAGGAACAAACTGTTGTTTACAGATCAATAAATTAGTCTGCCAAGCTGTAGCAAGACTTGTGACCTTGCTAGACCCTGCCTGTTTACTGACCAGCAACATTGCATCTCATGGAAGTTTATACTGAAATTGTTCTGAGTATTTTGTAAGCAGAGAAGGTAAGATACAAAATAGGAAAAAAAAGTATACAGGAATTACTTACCTGCCCTTTCTGCGCCAAAGTTTTCTCCAGATCTTCTATTTTGGCTCTGTATCTCTGGACTTCAGCTTGGAGCTGCTCCTGAGCCTGTTGAAGTCAGGCACAGCATTAAACAGTAACAAAACCAGCAATGTGACTGGTATTAAAAGGAAACCAAAACCAGCAGAGCCTGGCTTCATGCTGTCAGTTCCACTGAGTGAGCAACAGTTAGACAGATTCTGACTCAGTGATGTTTTGTGCCACCCCTCAGACCGGCACACAGATGCCACATGGGAACACAGCTCCCCACCTGAGCCTGATATTACCATGGATTACATGAGAGCAGCAAAATACAAGCTCAGACGTTTGGGGTGCTTTGCTCAAAGATCCTAATAAGGGGCAGTGCCTGAATTTAAAAAAAAAAAAAAAAAGGGTGTTTAGTAGATGACAGTGGCAAAAGGTAGTAGGGAGAGGCAATTATAACTGCTGGGGGGTTCTTCAAGAGCTGACTCAACAAAGTACTAAACAAACTGGTATGATCTCACACTTGACTGCTTTGAGGAGTTTGGGCTGCAGACTGCCTGAGGTCCCTTCCAGCCTGAATGATTCTATAATTTTATTAAAGGGACAACATTTTTAGCCTTAGAAGGTTTACTGTAGCCTGCATCACATTAGAATTTGAAGGTAATTTGCATTTCTCTTTTAGAAACATTCAGGTGTTCCTAAAGTTGGTGCAACGTGTGCCTTTGTGAACACCCACAGGCTTTCATTTACCTTTAGAACACAACCCCATCCCATCGAGGCAAAAGATGAGAAAACCCCTGTGATTCTGTGCCAGGCTGCAGAGTTGCCTGTTTTGGCAGGCCTGCCTAACTGCAGTTTCCAGGTTCAGGTGGAGGACAGCCTCTTGTAAACTGAGTGATCCTGTCCATTCCTAATTGTCACTCTCTCTAAAAATGCACTCAGCAAATGCATGAACAGACATCTCTCAGTGTTAGGGACGCTGCATATAACTTCATTCCCTTTATGTTCCTTTGACGGGTTTGTATGTCTTGACAGCAACGAAATGGTGGTACCCTCAAACCAATACTGACCTTGGCTTCTCTTTCAGCATCTATGACCCCTCCCGTCTGTTCCTGAAGCAGAGCATAGGCTCTCTGCAGAGCCTGGTACTCCTTTGTCAGCTGTCGAAACCGCAGCTCTGACTCCTCTGCTGCTAAACCCTGAAGAATAAGAAGGAACTTGTCTAAGCACAGGACAGCAAAGCACTGTCCAAGTGTGGATTTGTTAAGCACAGTACTTGGTTTACAGGTCTTGATTCAAATAACTTTTTGAATCACAGTGAGCTTGCTGTGATACGAAATAATAAGAATGGGGAATTTATACAGTACTTGTGTGTCTTTAAGCTAAAAGACATGTGATAGGTCTGCTTCCTTGAAGAGGGAGAGGAAATAAAAGCACTTCAAAATTGCAATGCAGTCATAGCTGTAGAGTCTATGGACTAGATTGTGAAAGAAACTCTTAGCATTTCAGTACATGAGTAACTAAAATAAAGATCAAACTTAATGAAGAACTTATCACTCAATATGTATTATAAAAACCTAACTGTTCTTGAGAGCTTGACCACTTGTTTTGGAAATCATAGCCTCTTAAAAACCTTTATTTGCCTATGGAAAGAGTCGGATCTTACCTCATCCAGATCATCATCTGGGGTTGCTGGTGTCCTGTCTGTTCTATATGAGGCCACAGAGGATGTTTCAGAGTCCATGGAATCATCATCATACCCAAAAAATGTATCCACTACATGTCTCTATAGAATGAAAAACATTATTTCAGAACTTTCTTGGAAACTTCATAGCATGAATTTTGGAGGGGGGGGCAGTGTGAGAGTTACTAGTTATTTAAAAGACAAGGTATGAAAAATGAGCAATGGGCTACCCCTGCAATTACCATATCCAAACAAACTCAAAGAAAGCCACACTGAAGATTTGGTATTGTGCTGGTAGTGAATAAGTTTGCTGAGTAATTTTTGTGAGCTGGGGATCTGTCTCAGTCTAACTGGAAAACATAATGGGACCAGCAACGTGCCACAGGAAAAGTCTGTGCCTTTGCAGGTAGGCAGAATTGTTTGTTAAAGCACAAAGCTCTTCAGCAAACTCTATCAAAGTGCAGACCGGTGTGCAAAGGTCACACCATAAAGAACTGCAAATGTGTGCAGAATAGGAAGCCCTGCTCCTCTCATGGACACTGCTCCTACTTTTAATGTCTTGGCACTTCTCTCACTGATGTTGCTGTTGGACTGAGCGAGTGAAAGCTTTGCTGATATAAAACTGTGGAAAGGAACTTCTGTCACATCTTTCCAGGGCTACAGCAACTGACACGTGTTGTAAGAGATCGCTCACACTGCAGTTTAGCTGTGCGTCTGACACTTCACTATCACCAATCTCAGCAGCTGAATTAAATCAAATGAAGACTGTGAGACGTGTCCTGTGAAGGTACAGATGTCTGGCCCTGCAGGCTTGGTTTCAGGTACAGATTTGAGCATTTAAATACTTGGCTTATGAATAATTCTGCAGACAAATTGATGATGAGCAATTAAGATGCACTTCTGCTCTGCAACATTTTTCACTTTTGCTGACAGCTTAAAAGCTTCTAAACCTGGAATTTGAATCACACAAAATCATGCACCAAAGATGCCCATTACCTTTTGCATATATTATAATTTTTATTCATTGTGTTGTCAAGTGAAGATTATAACACTGGAGAATGTGGCAATTATCTCTGGTTTAGAAATAAGGTTTACTGATGAAAATACTTTTCACTCCTTGTCTCCCAGTTGTGTCTGCTGTGTATTGCTTCACAACCCATACAGAAACAATGTGATGACACAGCTAGGATTTACTGGTCTGAAATTCCCCATGTGTAGGACAGTATTGCATTGCTTTCACAGAACATGCTAATGCACTAAGGGATGTCCTTGAAGGGCCAAGAGCAACTGAGCAACCAGTATATCTGCTTTTACAACATGAGTGTTGTAAAGCCATTCTTCACATCTAGCTGCTAAGGGAGCTATTTGAACCAATACTGACTACTCAGTTGTTAAGTATACTGGTTTTGGACTTAACCCAATTCAGGCTGATACAAAAGTTAGTCAAAAGCCTGTGGAACTGAGCAGGAGAGAATGACACTCAATTCTCAGGCAGAAACTTCCACTTGAAGAGTAGAGATGGACAAGCATTTAGCTTTAGCCCATATGTGCTGTGAAAATTAAATTGCAGAAAATAGATGGGAAGATCTCTTGAAATGTAAATACCTCTCAGAATAACAGACTTTGAGACCAATATTTATAGAAACCAGATGGAAGGACGATTATTACTATTTTGGGGGGGAAGCCCCATTTTGCTGAAAGTAAAATAGTTGCACACCCTTAAATGAATCTCAAACCGGATTTAAAAGCTCTCCCAAAGTAACTAAGGTGTTTATAAACTTGATCACTAAAGCAGATTGTTATAATCCACAAAGCTTTCTGTAATCAGATTGCTAAAGTGTGTTTTCTTATAGAGCCTACTAGCATTTTGTAAACTGAAAACTATTTTTGTTCTTACCTTAATTGGCTTGGAGCTTCTTTTATGCTTTCTGCGACGAATGAGTTTCTCCCTGTCCTGGAAAATAAAATTAAAAAGTTACTCTCTCTTCTCAAAGGATTTCCACTGACTCTCTTCGTATGTTCAAACAAGAGTTTGATTCCAGCTGGAAGGGAGGATTCATATACCAATCTGTCAGTCAGCTGAAAACCACCTGAAGAAAGCTGTCAAACAACAGGCACTGATGGATTACTCTCTACAATCCCTGGGAGGCCTCACACACAGGGCTGGTTTGGACCTTGGTTTGATCCCTGCTGAGATGCTGCCTCTGTCTCAAAGTCATTAAATGATGGGAGCATTGATCTCACCACTCCTAGCAGTGATGTCTCAAAACAGGCAACAGTCTGTTTTGGAGTCTTTCTCCTTCTTCTCAGTATCATAATGCAAAGTCAGCTGACAAAGGGATTGACAGCATTAAAGGACAGAAGAACTGGTGACTCACTGTTTTGCTGCACATGCTTTTCCAGCACATGCTATGGCTCTATGGGCCAGCCTCTTGTTAAGGAAACTTTTCAAGCATGACTTAGTTATAGCAGTAGAACATCTTGGCACAGCCCTGCCTTGTGAATATGTAGGTACCTTCCCAAGCTCTACAGTTCTTAGCTTACCATTCCTTTCTGGAGCTCAATTCATGTATAGTCTTATGCTTTGAGTTGTAGGGGCTGATGTTCCACTAGAAATTCAAACTGCACACATGCACACCCCCATCTAAAAAACTGCAGATGTTAAAAGTAGGTAAGGTATTAACACTCAGACCTCAGGCTATAAAAGAAATACTACCAGTGGTGAACAGTACACAGCAATCATTCCTAATCTGTGCTCTGGACATACCCTTGTTAACTCATCAATTATGTTCTGCTGTTCTATGACTTGAAGCTTTAAGAATTCAGTTTCTTGTTCCTCGTTAGCCTGATCCAGGTCATTGAGAGATCTTAACTTCTTTAGAGGAGGATGTGATGTTATTTTTTCTCTCTGTGATAGAAGAAATAGGTAAAATAAGATCCAGCAACTAAAACACCACTTTTCAGTTAAAAACTAGACATTACCTTTCATTTAATCTGTACAGCCTTTTGAATAGGCTTCAGCTAAACTGTTTTTTATTAATACCCATCAGTGCTTTTTAACAACAAAGCAGCACAGCAAGGCTGAGTTCTTCAACCAGATCAAAGCTTTATCTATTTAGTTATTGTGTGGCAATACAGCCTCTACAGCAGCCCTTAAAGGTCTCACACCACAGCTCTTCCCTGCCCATGCATCAAGATGCCACCATATGTGTTAAATAGAGTTGAACCTGTCCAGTAGGTATTCAAATAGTGTCTACTCCCATGACCCCATGTCCTTACTGCTACTCAATGTATGGCCATACCTAGTGGGGAAATGGACATGCTTTACTCATGTGAGACATGCATCCAGTCAGACAAGGAGGGAAGGCAAAACCTGTGGTAACATATCTATTTTAAATAGAAGTCCATATCCTGCCTGCTCCTGAGCATATGTGGAAAAAAAAGATGGCTACAACAGTCTGTGAGAATTACTGTAGCCACCCACAGCTTGATAACTTCCATGATTTGTGTACCCACAGCATGAAGAGCAAATGTCAGGGAGCTGAGTTAGAACATATATGCTATGTGTGCAGATATGCCCCAGTGGTGCTGCCCACTGATGCCTAATGCATGCAGATTCCCCAGTCCCTTCTCTGCTGTCAGAGCCCAAGGGACTGTGATCTGCACTGCCACAGCTGTGGAGGAATAACTCTGATCCATGACACCTGCAATAAGTTTACCTGTCTTCTGGGCATGGGTGAACTGCAGAGTCTTAAAGCAGATTAACCTCATAACACTAAAATCTTTTTTCTATGAGACAAGAAAGTGAATCTGATCATCCCAGACTAATCACCAGGAAAGCTGCTCCCACTACAGGGCACTCAGCTGCTCAGGAAAGTGGCTACTGCAAGTCAGGGACAAGGCTCACAGACATACTTAGCAGGGGAAGTTGTCTCAGCCTGCCAAGTTATATCTGGTAACCCAGAATATCCACCTCCTTTTTTATTAAGGCCAAAACAGTATCAGGGCATGTGTAGGGGCATAGGGTCTGGATGCTGATCGATACTCAGGGCAACCCCGTCTGAATGATACACAGACATAACTGCTTTGACCCCTCTTCATATAGCCCTGATATGTGAAATTTATAGTCCTAGCCAAATTTAAACACCACCATTCTCCCTTTCCCATACTGATCTACCCATGCATATGTTTTATGGAAAGACGTATGTGCCCAGTGCCACACCAGAACTTCACTTGGCCATCATCAGCTCTAACAAGAACATGTACATGCAAGATGAACATCATGCTGGCTGACAAAATCACCCTTAGCAGCTTCCTTTTTGAGTTCCAGATGTGAAATAGCACACTAGGACATGCCTCAATAATACAACATTTTTTTTTATTTTTTTTTTCCCCCCAGCAATTGAAACTCAGTATTCTAACTTTCAGGACAGAATCCTGCGATTATGCATTCACCTAAATATATTGCCCATGTATGCACAATACAGTGTTACAGTGTGTAAGTCTATAATACAGACCTAACCATGGCTGTATATCAGCAATAGTATTGCACACTGTATACAACACATACTCTCTATGCATATACATGCATACACTGTGAAGATGTGGCCACCAGAACAGACACAGATCATCCAGTAATCCTCATTTTGCTCTTTAGTACCAACCATTTCTATATTTTCTTTAGTGACTGCTTTGAGTTTATCTTCCATGCGCTGCAAAGACTGCAAAAGTTCATCATTTCTCTTCGTGAGGCACTTGTTCTTTTCCAGAAGAGGTTTACATTGTTTCTCAGCTTCTCGGACACGCTTCAACTGGATTGATAACAGTAATAAATAATTGCCATGAGAAAGACATGAATATACTTGTAATTTGCATCTTGATAAGCCACTATTTTGCAATTATGACATTAAGAATATTGAGGGGACCCAGGCCAGCTAAACTGATAGGAAAGGAGTGCATTAAGACTTCTAGTTCAGGAATAAAAAAAAACATCAAAAGGCCAGGGTGCTGATTCAACACACAGGTATCAACACAGAGCAGAAAATCAGATAAAGGGATCAATTCACTGTTGTCCATTCTCCCTAGATCCAATACTTAACTATTCTCAGCCTGGTCAAATATTGGACTACAGACAGCATAGAGCTTGTTTCGTTTACAAGGTAAGTCTCACCACACACTGCTGTATGCTCAAAAGGTCAAGGAGGGAACAGAAGCATTCATGCAGAATCCTATAAAGCCTCACTGCCTCAACTTCCACTATCTTTTGTGCTCACATAACTTCAATGAAATTACTGTTTAATTCTAGGATAAAAAGTCCTCCTCAGCCTCTCAAGTGATGGGCCTGATGGACAGACAAGGCACATTCATCACTGGCTCCAGCCTCAGGTCCTCCCTCTCTGCCTTTCCCTATGGCTCTCAGCCTCCTCTGCCTGCCAGAGCAAAGCTCACACACCAGTTCGTTTCGTTCATCAACGAGCAACGTGTTCCTGTCCTCGAGCTTCCGGATCGTGGCGTTCAGCTCCGCTATCCTCTTCTGGTTCCTGCGCAGGTCCTGTGCGTGGGCAACAACATCACACCGTTACTGATCCTCTTCAGCACACGTGCTTGGGAAAAGCATCCTCAAAAACACACACACCAGCCAACTTAAGCCAGTTATCTTTTGGGACTTTTACCACACTGAATATGCTGGGAAAAATACATATATTTTTGGAAAGAAGTATCTGGTTTGGGGGATACTCCAACTGAAAGTTTTAAGCTGTTTGTAAAATAAAGACAAAACAACCAAAGAGATGATAATTTTTTAGGATGGGAGGAAAAAAGCTAAAAGATTCTAATATTTATTCCCTTTTCCTATAGATGGCTTCTATTTGCTGAGCCAACAACATCAGATGAAAAAGGGCAACCCTTTCACTATCAATTGTATTTGCTTTCTTATTCCTTATTTCTGTATGTGTAAATATGATTATATATGTACATTGGTTGTGTAAACATATTCAGTTTAGTCACACAATGGCTGAGTTGCACGTTTGGTGAATGACACCAAGGGCTGCCTGTGGGAAGAATAAGATAAACAAAAAGGAGGATCTCCTAAGAGTCTCAAGGATTCTCCACACCCAGTCTTCCCCCTGCCCCTCCTCCTAATCTTAGCTGGTTTTGAGGATGCATGTTATCTAGGCAGTTATATTTACCGAATGATTCTTTCAAAGGGTCACTAGCTACTTAAGATGTTTTATATTTGTAAACAGAACAACTGAGGAAAGCTTTGTCCAATTAACATTCTCTCTGAAGACTCTATGGACAGAACTTCTCTGTAGTTAATAACAGAATGTTTTCCCAGGGCCTGAGAAGGTATTTCAGTAAGAAAAACACATCCACACTTGTGTTTTGCAGGGACCAGTAAAACCTGCGTACAGGGCTGCTGCAGTGCTCCGAGCCATCTCCAGCCCTTCCTGGGATCTCTCTCTTGGGACTGCTCATGTTACACTCTGCCTCCTTCACCAAGAAGAGCTGTTCATCCAGAGCTTCCTTCTGCAGCTGCAGCTTCTGCACGTAGCCTGTCTGTGTCTCCAGTTCTTTCTCCAAGGAAAATATGATCCTGTCTTTAGCCTTGATCTCGTCCATCTGAATGAGAGAAACACCAGAACAATATTACTGCGCAAAGACAACAGCATTTCAGCCTTCTCCAATGTCGTAGTATATGATTTACTTAAGAGCAGTGTTCACCCCTCAAATCTGCTGTATCAAACTGCACCAGGCCTGTAAAACGACACAGACTGAGGATTTTGTACTTTGACACAGGAGCAGGTTCACCAGCCTTATACGCAGAGTGAAGCCCAGGAACTGACCATGGTGTGACATGTTAATGGGTCATTGGACAAAAAGCTCAGGCTTTCACATTGCAGAACCAGGACCCATTTCCCCTTCTGCCATGGTTCAGTATGCTTAGGATACCATATCATGGGCTGGAGAAACCAAAAAACCTGCAAGTGCAGATGCAAACACTCTTTATCTAACCCTTTTCACCGTGCATGTATTAGTGTCTCAGGAGGCCAGATCCTTGTGGACTAGGCCAATCACTCCCCTGCTTGAAGTTGTTAGCTGCCATCACAGTGCTCTGGCTGACTCACCGTGATCTATATATTCCTGAGGAATGACAGTGAGAAGTTTGTAATACTTTTTCAAAGTGTGATGCATTGCAGAGTTCTGTTATGCAGAAAAAACTAAGAGACACAAAAGGCAAACTCAGTGCAAGCGTAAGAGAACACACGAACTGTTTTGATTACTGACCAGGCGTCGAATATCCCTTTCACTCTCCCATTTGATCTTGGAAATGGCTTCCTGGTGGGACTGGTGCTCGCTCCGAAGATCCCCCGCCTTGATCTTATCGGCCTGGATCATGTTGTTAAGCGCTTCATCTACCTGCTTTTTGGCAGACTTCAGTTCAGTAATTTCCTGTAGAAGCTTAAGGCGCTCAAAGTCGAACTGTTTCCTGGCCTCCTCACGAGCCTCAATCGTCAGCGCTGTCCGTACCTTGTCGCTGCTCCCGTCCCGCAGCGCGCACAGCGCTGACTTCAGGCGCTGGATTTCGCTGTCTCGGACCTTCACCATCCGCGTCATCTCCTGCTCGTGCTGCTTGATGAGGTTCTCCCTCACGGCCTGCAGCTCCTTCATTTTCTCCTCATGGAGTTTGGCTTTCAGCTCCGTGATCTGCACGGTCTGCTTGCGCTGCTCCACCTCGCGGATACGCTTCGTTTCTTGAGTCTTCTCTCTTTCGAGTTTAGCAACCTACATGGAGACAAAATGAAAGTCACCTGCTACCCAATGGAATGTTATCAAAACAAGCCCACCCAGACACATCCATGTCAAGGCCCTGCTGCAGACCCCAGATAATCCTCCACCCTCCTACAGCAAAACACAGGCCAGCTCCTGAGGCATACACGTAGGTTACATTGCCTTTACTCCAACCAAACAACCCTCTCTTCTCCAGGTGTCCTGCCTCACACAGTGATACCACACGTACTTTCAATATTTCCTTAGGAAATAAGACTCCATGTATATGTGTGCATTTGTCTAAGAGCTTTTTAACCCAGCAGTCAACATCAGTCAAATTCACCAGAAAACTGGAGGGCTCAGAAACAGCAAGGTTCCTGTAACTTCCATGAACATATTGCTCTATTTGAGGGCCAGAAGCTTCTTAAACTTGTAGCTCAGTAAAAAGGAGTCTTTTCCAAGAAAGCCACAGGACATGCACAGTAAATGCTAAAAAGCTGGGAAAGAATCAAACCACTGTTCTAGGAAAGAGTTGTGTGCCATCTGTTGAATTCTGTGATACCACTTTTTCCATGTGTTTCTCTTCCTCAGCACAGACACTTCTATTTAAAACCAAACCCTCACTCACCTTCGATTTCTCTTGATGCAGCTCAATTTGAATGTCTGTTAGCTTGGTCCTGAGTTCCTCATTGGCAGCCTGTAGGGCAACAAGCAGTGCCTCAGGCTTTTCGCCCTTGCTACGTCCTTTTTTTGACATGGTTTCTTATCTGCAAGAGTCCACGTGTTTATTTCAAATATGGACTGCCATCTTTTTGTGTTCCTTTCAGTGCCAGTTAATTCAGTGATTACTGCGTGACATTCCTTAAGGTCCTGGACTCAGCTGCTTTGAAAGTCCTGTGAGAAATAAGACATGCTATTATTTGTCAGTGGACACTGCAGCAGGACAGCTCACATGGTTACAGAAAAGAGAGAGCTCCCATCTCCAAACACTGCAATCTTTGTCTGAAAACCTGCAAGGGACACCCCAGCACAATCATGCTTCTGTACATCAGCCTGGCCCACGTGTGGGGATTGCATGGATTTCTCAGATCAGAAAGGGGCACCATGCACTGAAGACAGGAGTCACTGTCCCCCAGGGCTTCCTAAGCGGAAATCTTGGCATTGCTCTGTATACAGCTAAACAGTCCATAAAAACCAATGTTTTCATTCAAGAATGAACCTCCTTGAATGTTGAGGCCTGAAAGAATAAAGACAGATAAATACAGAGGTGCCCACCCTACAGATGGACAGCACAGAGTGAATGGCAGCAGAGCATGCACACTTGAGAAAGAACGCAGTAAAGGGAAAATACATAATGAGAGTCAAAAAACATATTCTCAGTCTTCTACTACAGGGTAATTTACTCCTTAACAGCTAATCAAGCAGGAAATTTCACTTTTTCCTCTGCAGATGTAAACCACAGGTTTAGTATTTAGTATGCACAGCCATTCTAGAGGCAGCAGTGATATGCTGAGATCATAGAATTTGTGGGACCCCAGGACTGCTGAGCTACTGATCTTGAGCTGAGCAGACAAGGCTTCAAGGAAAGTAGCAAAGGGCAAACAGACAAAGCAGAATATCTTCTACTCCTGTGAGAGGAAAAGTGGGACATAAAGCATGAAATTATTCTCATTATCCTGTGAAAAAACACCAGCAACTCGATGGATTAGAAACTGAAGGTGGGGGGTTTTTTTGCTTATGAGTTCCCTTCCCTCCTCACTGCTAGGCTACATGGTTCATTGCTTTCACTAGCACTGTCAGGTTTAATATTATCCTGCAGGCTCCTATAGCAAAGGCCAGCACTCACAGCCATGCTGCCAACAGCAACAACTCCAGGAGTTCTGCTATTTTGCATGCACTTTGCCCTTTGAGACAACTGATGTTTGGTCAAAACACGAAGATTTGCTCTGCAAAGTAAAAAGCATCATTTAAGAACTGAAGCCACCATCCTGATCTTTTGACATGCAGAATAGTAAGAAACCAGGAAGAACCAGAACCATCCAAAAGGGAATGACAAGCATGGGTAGGCACTCTGTCTACCTGGCCTGCAAAGGATGAATGTGATAAAGCTGGGAATAACATCACCAGAAGTGCAGTGTTGCGTGCAGCTTTCCTGGTGAATGAAAAGAAAATAAGGATGAAGCAGAAGTCAAGGATGGGAGAATGACTGATGAGTGTACAACTGCTCCTCAGCAGTCAGTGTAAACAGTGCACCCTAAAGAGGCCACAACCCTATTCCTGCTGCAATCACTGCAGACTGCCATCTGCCTTTTCTGAACTGTGTCAGAGAGGCAAAGGAAATCTTTTCAATTTGCCCAAATTAAACAGAGCTTGGAAATGGGAATAGGCCCAAGAGCAGTACTGCCATCCTCAAACTTCTGACGGCTTCTTAAAATGAAACTAGATGCAGGTAATTCCCTGAGTATTGATGCAACATCAGGGAGGACCTAAAGCCTTCCAAAGCTCCTGCACACCTTGGAGGATACTGCATGGCAAGTCCTTCAGCTACAACACGTCCACCACCCCACAAGAGTTTGAGCTGGGTTACCAGGGCTGAACAAAGCACTTTGGGTATTAATGGCAATTAATTTCAAGAAGTCCTAGCTCATGGGACTGGCTGCAGGTGTGTTCAGGAATTACCTAGTATGGGAATGACTGCACAGGTGAGTGTAACAGCCACAGGCCACACTGTCACTTCCCCACCTTAGCTTACACTGAAAGGAAAACTGCATAGTTTGGAAGAGCCTGTTTGTACTCTATCTCTTGATCTGGACATCAGGCTGGAGAACTAGACTTCACAGAAAGCTATGGGGCACTGCATCTTCTGAGATGCATCTTGAGTTAAACTCTAGTTAATTCACTGACAAATTTGCCATACTTTTTATGAGAAGTAGTAGCACATTACTACAGGCTGTGGAGTATTTATCAGTAAGAGATCGTGGCTACACTTGAACTTAAACTGCTACTGCACAAAAAGGCACGCTGGAATCTCAAGGTTTGTTTGTTAGTTGTTTTGGGGAGGGTTGATGTCTGTTGGGGTTTTTTTAAAGATCAATTCAAGCTTAGCTGCAGGATATAAGCAGGCTGAAGTTTATTTGCAGTCATGCTCCCAGAGGTCTGAAACAAATATTAGCCTCACAGCATGACAAACACTGAGTGTGCAGATAACAGTGTGTTGCTTCCTGTGGCAGAGCAAGCTATAAAAGCATAAATGCCTCAAGGAAAACACCCCATAATCTTTAAGATTGAATGTAAAAAGACATGTATAACTGGATGAGCAATTACACTGGAAGCCCCTTCTTGTATAGTTTCTTTATTCCTTTGATTTCCTTCCTTCCTATAAATTTCACTTATTGCTATTTCTTTTATTTTGGCTTCCATCATTTCCTTTTTAACTTCTTTTTTTCCTTTATTTGCTGTTTGGTCTAGTTCTTTCTTTTCCATGGCATTCTAGGTTACCTTCTTGTTGATACTTGGGTGTAGTAACATATTAAGAAAGTACAGAGGAAAACAACACCTACACATGCTCCTCGATAACACTGTTAGCCTTTATCTGAACTGGCAAAGCAATCTGTCCTGAATATTGCTCCCAATGATAATCTATGTATAACACAGATAACCCATATCTATTGAAACAATTTTTCTCCCTTTTCCTCATTTGTTGCTTTGTTTTCTCCAAGCCAATAAACACATTTATTTACAAAAACAGGCTTCACATATTATAGAAGTGGAAAACCCCCTTTCTCTGTCTTTACAAGAGACACCTTGGGATGGAAACACTTGGGAAAGAAGAAATGAGCACTTCACCACCCCAAGCCTCTACCCTGCTGAATCACAGTGTTCTGGGCCCTCAGGTAGGTGGAGATACCACAGCATTACAAAGCTCTGTGCCTCTGCTTCAGGGATGTTTGGGATCAGTCCATCGTTTTCATCAGCAGCTTTCACGCTTTTATTCTCTGCTAAATTGTCCCTGCACGATACTGTCCAGAGCAAGAAAATGGTCACAGATGTCTAGCTCCTCGACTATGAATTGTATGGGTCTCTGTAGGAAGACAGAAAGCCTCCACTGGTTGATTACACCCAGATCTCAGAAGGGAAGAATATGAAGAACAGTCCAACTCCCCTCCTATCAGTCATTTCTCTATTGATTACAGCCCTGAAACACAATTTCAGGCTGAAGATGAAAAAGCAGCAGAATGAAGCTCGCTTTGAACACTATTTTTTCTCTCCCTTACAGCATGTATCCTGCTGATGAGGCCTTGGGAATGACTGCTTGATTTCAAAGTTCTGTTTGAGCCAGGCATCCCTTTCAAGAAGGCCCAATTAACCACCCTCAGGGTGAGCAATTCCCTAACACAAGACAGAGATGTGCCCTGCCAGCACATGGGTGGTCAATCAGAACTCCTGGCAGATGGAGAGGTGGCTCTGAGAGCTGAACTCTGCTGGGTTTGGCCAAGAGAACCAAATCCTCCTCAGCTGGGCTCCCATGGTCACAGGCACAGTCAGACCCCAGACTTGTCTCTGCTACTGCAAGTCTGAGCAGGACCTGAATATACCCCAGGCTTGCACTGAAAGGTCAGCACAACCTCAGGCTGAACAGCCTTCAGCCCCTGAGGTGGTGAGGCCAAGCAAGATGGATTAGTAGGGGCAGGATTCAGCTGGTAACAGGTTTCTCAGCAGGGCTTGTCCCCTGAAGCTGCCACTGCAGTAAGTTCAAACACATGCTTGCCTGTTCACGTCAGGGTAAGGTTACTCAAACCCCTCATCTGAAAGGATTCACAACTAAACAATTCCACTAAACATATCTCAAAGTCTGGGGAAGGGTGGAGTTTAGCCTTCCCCTGTAAATCTGTAAAAATCACTATTACACTGAATATTCATCTGTCAAGTCAGGGTAAGGCTACTTCAAAGCAATCTGGTTTTAGGGAAGGCCTTTGTCTTAAGAGTCAAAGGCTCTAAACTGTCTCCTTTCTCTGTTCTAGTCTGCCAGGAACAAGACAAGTTGCAGAAAATGCCATCCCAGTTTCACTGCAACAACAGCACAAGAGAAATACCACAGCTTTTGCAGGGAAAGTTCAGCCAAGTATGAAGAGGCAGGGCACGTACCAATCAAACAGCCATGGGCATATATGCTCCAGTTTGCACATGTGACAGGCAAGCCTTTATTTACAGAAACTGCCTGGTGCCTCATCAGGAAAATAGCTGAGACCATCACCTCTTACAGCACTGCAATGGTCCCTGCTGGACTCTCCCCATTTTTAGCAAGAATCTTAGCTGGTTTGCCTTGTTTTGCTGTAAAAAGTGCGTAAGAGGAATCTAACCAGATCACTTTTGTCTTCTGAACCATGGGCTTGCTTCTTCCATGAACTATGTACAAGATCCATTTGAAACGGCATGTCCAAATTGTGCAGGCAAGATGAACTTCATGTAGGGGACAAATATACTATATATATACGATGGATATATATATATATATATACACACACTACATATATGGTGCACATAACTTGATTGAGGGTGCAAAGAGCGTCAAGGTCACCTACTAGAAAATAATACATATAACGTAAATTTTGCCCTTGCCCCAGCAAACACACTGTGTTATACACCTTTAAGTGTGGCTACACATACAGACCTACATTCAGAAGCATACATATAATGACATAACTGCAGACTATGGCTTTCCCATGGAAGTTAGTAGGTAGTTTGTCTACAAATTTCAAAACATACCTAACAGTGCAAACCTACATCAGCTCAAAGACGCCTTTGAAACAGTAGTCCTCAGCTCCTTCTAAACCCCTGGGAAATAATCCTGAACACATTATCCTCTGAGGGACTAGCACATGCTTTGCTCTCTCTCGACCTCATGTTTAAATTGTCATGTCCACAGACAACACAGGAGGGTTTCACTGGCAACTTTTAGCTCCAAAGAACTGGACCAGCCTCAGAAGTCATTAAAAATAAAGAAATTATAATGTTACGCTCTCATCACTCTTGCCTACAGCTATTTCGGAAAACTAGAGAAACAATCTGTAAAACATGATCTCAGAGAAGACAAAAATCAGAACAGAAGATTATAACCAATCCCATTGTTAATCTCGCAGCACAAAGATAACTTTCCACTCGTACAGAACGAAACACAAGAAAGGAGAATATAACAAGTACTTCTGGGACTTACAGATTCTTTCTAATCTGTTGAAAAGACTTGCTGCTGCATTTTGGGAGTTCCTTGGCATTCCGAGAAAAACCTTTAATTCTTATGTGGAATCAGTTTCAAATAAAAAGTAATGAGACAGCAGGCTGAGCAAGCCCCCTGCCCCAGACACTTCACAGCTTGATGTGGTCCTCCTGCTTCTCCTCAGTGCCCGAGGGAGCCGGTCTGGGATGGGGGACAGGAGAGGATGGGGTGACAGGCAGATCCATAACAGCTCATCATGTACACCAAGGCATCCAACCATGAGGACACAGGCTCTGGCATTCAGTCTTTCCTAAACAGGAAAGCTCACATTCAGGAATGTGGCAACCTTCCCATGTGGCTGAAGAACCTGTCCACAGGCCCCCACGGACACACCTCTGCACAGCTTTGTTTTCTGTCCTTCTCTCAGCCATCCACCTCACTGTCTGCTCTAATGAACTCTTCAAGACGCTGGGCATGGGGAGCCATGCAGCACCCAATGGCCTCTATGGTTCTTGTGCCTTGGGAGCCCAGTGTTGTGCCTCTGGAGCGTGATTTTATGCCTCAGGAGCCTGGCTTTGTGCCATGTACGAGGCAGCCACAAGTGACCACAGCCAGCCTTCAACCACAGGGGTCAGGTCACATATTTCCAGGCATCTTTCCTGCATCAGGAGGAGATGTTATGAAAACAAGAAGTGATTTTTTGCCTGGAAGGTTTGTCACCTGCCCAGGTGAGGGTGCTGACAGAGGGAGGCTGCCGTGCCCTGCTGCAGTGGACCCCCCCCCGCCCCCCGCAGCTGGGTTGTGCAGCTGTGGGCATTTTCTAGGTCAGCCCCACACAGCACAGCCAGAGCACAAACACAGCATGCCCAGGAAAAAGCAGCAAATCAGAATTGATGTGGACAACACAGGAACAAGAGCAGCTGGAGACGGGATGTGCGAGGCCATGCTCCGCTGGCCGCCGCAGCACCAAAGCCAGGTTGTCACTTCTGTCCCTCTGCTGCAATTCTGACTCAAAAAGCACAGGGTTTTATGCCTGTACTTAGCAAGCAGGTCCAAATGCAAGCCTGAACAGTAATTTATGAGAAAAAGCAGAAACATGGCAGTTTCCACAGAATTTAGAGTCATTCGATGTCCCTTTAAAACATATTCTAAAGCATAACCCCTCCTTAAAGTGTCTCATGAGCTAAATTTTGCTTCCATACACAAAATCTCTAAGTCTCAACACAGGAATAACCTTGACTATGAAAGAACAAAAGCACATGCTGTACCTCCTGAGGAACAAAGAAACCTACATTCATTCAGAGTTGTAAAGATCACAGTGCAGGCATCCAGCAAAGGCAAAACTAAAACCAAACACGTGCCCATAACAGCTTTTTGCAAGGGTAGAGAAAACAGCTCATCCCAGTAACTTCCATTACCTGGCCTTCAAGCACCCAATAGAAATGGATCCAAAAATAGACTAAGAATGCTCCCTCCTGCATATTTTGTGCCAGAAATATTCAGTGGAATTTAGGCTTGATGAAAATTGTACCTGAAGTATTTTCCTTTAAATAAATGAAATCTTGAAAAAAATTTTTATCTCTTTAATGTAGTACCTTAAAATCTGCCACAGGGTGAGAAACAAGTGCCTGTGCCTTTTGGAGGAGTAAGATCCCAGTTTACAAATGAGACAAGAAACGACAGTATCACACCATAATCTAACCGCTGGGGTTTTAACATCTGTTTATTAACAGTATAAAACAAAATTCTGGACCTAAGACAAACATCATCATTATCCCTGTATTCATTTTCATTTGATAGCAGTATTATTCCCATTTGTGTCTGCTAGCTGAGAGGATGTTTGGAGATCTCTTTTATCAGTTTGGAGATGGGCAAAGTGCTGAAAAGTGAAGACTGTAAAGAAAGGGATCCTGCACAGTGAATTGGTGAAGCTTTGCAGGAACAATGATCAGTGCTCCAATGCCAGATTCCAGGCAAGCTTTCTTGCATTATCATCAGGCTGTACATTAACTTTCATTTTTTATTTGCTTTAAGTACAAAACATAAACAGAATCATAATCTGTCTACAAACAGAAGTCAAGAAACCTCCAAATATAAAAGTTTGTTTAACTCAACAAAAACTTGCTTGCATCCATAGAAGGAAGGGCAAGGAAAGAACCTAATTTCCCTGTGCTTTAACCCAAGAGGCAACTTTGGGGCTGTTCCAGTAAGTCTGACCAAAACATCATTTGAAGGCACTTCCTGTGGCACTTCACTCATCCCTGTTCTTCTCTAGAGTGCTACAGTGACAGCATCAGGACATTATGAGAGCAGCTTAATACTAAGACTGCTAGAGAAAGATCACTTGCAAGCTGTAGACCACTTTTCCTGACATGCTCCAGCTGTGCAGTGCTGTTTGTACCACTGGGAGCATCCACAAACCTTGTTAATCCAGAAAATCACAAGGGATTTGCCATCAGTTTCACAAAGTAGGTGAAGCACAGGAACAACACTCCTGTTCTGTATGGCAATACAGTCAGTATGGAGGCTGAGATGAAGTATGGAATTCAAACCTGAACTTCAGAACAAAAGGTCCTGTTTCAGCAGTAATAGTTCAGTTCAAAGCACGAGGAGCAATCTCACACAATAACAAATCCTCAGAATTAAGGCTTCCTCAGTAAGTTATTGCACACCACAGAGGTATGGGAAAGGAAAAATTCTAGATGTAGTCTCTGCCCTGACAATCTCACAACTTGTTCAAAAATTCAGTTCAATTACTGTGAACCAAGTACTTTCCAAAACACAGGAAAACCTACCCTTTTCTGACACCAGGTGCTGCTGTCCATTCTGACTGCACAGCATGAATCTGTACCACAGCCCCTTACTCTGTCATTAATGCATCTCCCAGCAGGCCTCATTACAGAAGAATATGCATATAGCTGTACATTTATAGCAAGTAGCAAGACTGCTAATTATGCAACAGCTGCCTAATATGAGGACCACCAAATGCAAGAGCCATCTGAAACACTCATGTGAAATAATTTTACAGAGAACCAATGAAAAACTGGTTCCATCCCCGTAACAAGAAGTTCTAATCGAGTTATCCACTTGTCTACCAAACTGCAGTTTAAAAAAAAAAAAAAAAAACAAACTTACTTGAAATATGAAAAAGTGCCTGTAGTTGAAAACTGCTTTACCAGTACATCTGTTCAGTGCTAAAGTAAAAGGGAACTTTGCCATTGACTGCAACAGGAGCAGAAGCAGGAGACCAATATACCTCCCATGGTAAGCAAATCCATAAAACATCCTTACAGCTGAGCCTAGGGACTTAGAGAAAAGAAGGAAACAGAATTCTATTAACTCTTAGAATCTTAATCAGCCATGCTGCCTTTCATCTTGCTGAATGAATAAATTAATGTGCTCATGTTTTTTCTTGCTCTTTGAACAATGCCACACATGTACCAGAAAGCCACAGTGAGGGGCTGAGAATTCACGGCTCTGGTCTAAGAACACTTCAACAGCATTAAGCAGCATCCAGACTATTGAGAATAACACACCTTAATTCTCTCTCTCAAGAGAGATCCAGAGAAGCACCATTTAGCCCAATTAAAGTTTAAATATGAAACCAGGTTTAAAGTAAAACATATCTGAACAGTCCATTTTGCTGCATGGGTGCTATCTACTCTAGATGTATGTCAAAATTGGACACAAAGACCCAACTTTCATCTCTGACAAGTAACCTCTCCAAGGGATGTTACTCTCTTCAGTCACTCCAACTCTTTACTACAGACTTGAATGCCAAAAGACACATCTTGTAATCATAGATGTGTGTGGCATACTAGACTGGGATTCAAATGAAAATAACTTGGAGCACAGTAGACAATAAACTCTCTGCAGGGAAAGCTGGAGAGAAGAACAGAACATATTCACTGACAGGTGTTGCATGATGAATATAATTGCACCACAGTTCAAAGTGGTGATTTATCAGACTCAGGCACAGGAATCTAAAACACCTTGGGTTATTGTGAAAATCAATATCATACTCAGCAGTCTCTTCTCAAATTAGAAAGTCCTTTTTCCAGACAGGATAAAGGTATCTGAGCTAAGAGATCTATAGAGTACCTTTGGATTCAAAGCAAGTGAAGTGTAGCTTAGCTGAATAGCTGTGATATAGGCTGGTACACTGTGGCTGAGCTTTGTTTTTGAGACATGTTTGTGTGGGAGAAGTTTATTAAGGGGGAAAAAAGGACAGCTAATCATAATTAAAATTTACATTTTAAAAGTATTCTAAATAAAAGCATATATGTACATATAAAATAGACAGTGAAGTATTTTGGATAATTGTATGACCCCAGGTTCTTGTTTTATGAGGCACACCAAGCCATTTTAGGCACATTGTACTGATTTCTGGAGTTAAACATGCTAAGCAAAACACTCTGCTTTATCAAGAAGCAGAAGATCAAAACATTGCACAATAGAACAAATTCTGCTCAGGCATAGTTTTCTGATCTTGTTCCACATGGTGAAATTTCAAATACTTTAAACATTTTCTGCCTTTCCAAGGCAGGAGGTATACCATGCCAACCATTTTACCACTAATGTAATATTGTTGGGGGAGTTGTGATCTGTTAGCCATCCTGTCAACTATCATATTTGCTCCCAGTTACTAACAGGATAAAATAAAGTGTGTGCATAATGGTGAGGAAGTGCCATTCACGGACTTTGAGCCCCCTACAGGGATATGCCCCGTGTAATTTTATTCTATCCCCCCATGCTAAGATGAAAGTGCAGTAATAAGCTGGGGAAAGCAGGTAGTTTTAAATGGGCAGAGGGCAAGGTTAGATAGAATAACCCAGTTTGCAGACTTCTCATTTGGGCAAGAGACCAGCATGTAGTTATGCATTAAAAGACCACATGGAAGTCCCCTGTCATAAGAATATTTACTGACACACAGTAGAAAAAGTATAATATTTTGTCATATCGCTAAAATTAAGGAAAAACATCAGGCTTTTATTTTTATTTCCAAATCTAACAACGTTATGCTTTATTTTCTTGGTCAATATTATTTATTTCTTTGTCCCCCTGAGGACCTTGGCATCATCAATAAATAAAACCTCACTGGCCTTTCTGTAAGTGCTCATGTTCCCCCTGTAGCAGCAGAATCAGTGCTCTGTTCATACCAGCACACTTGATTCTGCGAGACAAATCAGAAAGCAAAAAGCATCAATGGGGTCAGGATTTCCAGAGCAGGGGGGGGGCAGTTTTCAAACATGAAAATAAACAAACTGCAGTTCAGCCCAAATGACAATCACTTCTCAACAGCATTTAAAAGTTAACAGGTCAGTGAGCTGTTAATCTAATTAATGGAATTAATTATATAAATATAGTTAATAATGTTAATATAACCTGTTCTATCAACAATGAGAAACAGGGAATATGGCAAGTTTGCTTACTTACTCCCAGGATCTGGGAATGATCATCCCCTTTCTCAGAAGCCCCTTCTACAAGGACAAACACACTTCAATGAGGATGTTGGTTCAAGTGCCAGCCCAGCTCTATGGCCATTTCAAGGATCAACTGATCACCTGTAACAGAGCATCTCTCACTGAATCCTCCAAAACCTGCAGATCCAGGAGGAAGTTTCTGGGGATAACACAGCACCTAAAATATTAGGGAGGGACTGTCAGAAATTCTTGAGTTGTCTCACTTGTGTCATCACCTACGTTCTTCTAAAGAGGATCTTGTAATTTTATTGCCACTAAACAAGTTGCTTGTAGCTGAAATTGCAATTAAAAGAAAGGGGCTTTTATTTTTCTTGCCCATAGTAAAGGTCTCGCTCCATCTGAGCTCACTCCAAGGGTCAGACTTCAGTTTCAATTATATCATTTTCTGCTTTCTGAGGGCAAGAGCAGATAGAAACCACAACTCAGATGTGTCCCTCCCAACACCTTGCTCTGTTGAAGTGACATTCACATCACTGTGAAGTGGATTTGGCCATGTGAACAAGCAAAAACTCTGATCTAAACTTGTTTTCCTCCGGGCCCAGAGCCAGCATTTCAGCTCTTGCCAAGATAACAATTAATACGCTAATTTGGGATCCCAGTGACCCAACTGTCCACCCAAAAAGGGTGCTGTGATTCAGGTTAGGTAACCCTAACAGCAGGGGGTTTTCCAAACCCAGACTGCTGATCCAAGCAGCCTTGCTCTACATCTCAATCCTGACTCTAGAACCAGAAATCAGAACATGGCAATCGTGATGGAAATACCATAGGAAGCTTTTTCATCCTCAGCAAATCCTTTTTGTGGTTCACCTTCTCTGCCAACAATCTGTAACAATTTTGAGAGGGGCATTTTCTACTCCCACAAAATAGTGAAACTCCCTTGGAACTAGAGGAGCAGTTCCAGCACTTACCTGCTGGCAATTCCATCCCCATAGCTGGAACGGATTCACGTTTGTTCACTGATCTGGTCTTAAGCAATATTTTAAGGAAATAAGACTTCCACTTGGCCATACACCATTCCCTACATTCTCCAAAACCTGTTTCACTTGGCTAGTGGGATTTGAATGAATCCTAAAAGAGGTCTTTGCTTTGGCTATTATTTACCAGATTCCATCTATGCTTTCCATTTTTTCAGAATAAAATCCAAGCCCTAATTATTGCATTCCACCTGTGTATGTCATGCCACACAACAAAATACATAATTAATGAAAACTGTGATTAAAAGAATGGCTTATTTTAGTATTACATCATACTTCAGCATCCCAAGATCAACCCAAAAACTCAGGCTTGCTGATATTTGCACCATTTACACAACTCTGTACTGAATTTCTTTTTATAATCAGAAAACTAAAAATTTTGCAGAGTAGTAGTTCACATGCATTTTGTTCCAGCAAAAGGTGATGAACAGCTTTCAGAACAAATCCTAACCACCCTCTTCTTATGACTGCACAAAAATCATTGTATTGTAGTTAGATTTTAAATCAATACCATAGTTATTTTCAGGAATATTAAAATACCTTCTGAACTGAAATCACAAAATGCCCTGGATTTGGGGCTCTGCACACAGAATACGGGATGAATCTGGCACTGAGAGGCTGCTCATGCTAAAATTACCATTGGCCCTTGCTCTAAAACATGAACCAAAACCACCCTATCCGAGTTGCTGGCGACTCCATGGAAACAGTCAAAAGGGGACAGAAGCATTATTGTTATCCGCAGCAAAGCTAAGCAGATTTGTTAAACCAATATTCCAGTATTCTGTGGCTAAAATACCATCTGTCTCTTTTTCATACAATTATTTCCCCAGAAGTTGCCATAACACACTGAGACCAACACTACCAGTGAAAAACAAAATCCTGCCCTATCCCAAAAGGAAATGGACAATTCCCACAATTGGGACTTTTCAGCACGAGATGCACACGGACACAGACTGGAGACTATTTAAGAACAGCAGGACTGTCAGGGAAAGGACAAGCTCTACCAACCTGCCCAGCTCATTGCAAGAAAACATTTCAGGGGGTTTGTACTGTGGGCATTACTCACAGCCCATTCTTAGTTTACTAAAAAGATGGTTTTCTAAAGTATTTTGTGTAAGGGGGCGGGGGGGGGGGGGGGGCGCACACTGGACCACACAA
>JAWWEU010000029.1:18426732-18471115 GCA_035583155.1 Acropternis orthonyx
CGCCGCAGCTGCGCGCCCGCGGGCAGTGCGGGACGGGCCGGGCCGGCGGGGACAGCCCCGGACCGGCGGCACCAGCACCGCTCCCTGCCCGCCGAGGGCAAAGCCAGGGCCACACGAGGCATCCGCAGCCCCAGGCCGTGCGACCCTTCCCGGGGCGACCCGCGGCACGGGTGGCCTTGGGATGTGACCATCCGGCTCATTCCGAACCCACCATGGGGCCCACCCATCGAATCCGCGTCTCTTCAGCATAGAGACAAGGACACTGTGCCGGTCAGTAGCAAATGCTTTGCACAAGTCCAGGTAAGTGACATCAGTCACTCTTCCCTTACCCCCCAATACATTAACCCCATCACAGGCCACCAAGTTCATCAGGCCCAACCTGCCCTTAATAACAACCATTTTACAAATGATCTCATATCTTCACGTTTACACTAGGAGAGTGCTTGACATGGACATCCACTTTTTCTGTTTAAAATTATCTGCTGTAGAAATTCTGGTTCAATGGGTGCTATGGAGCATAAAACAAGACTAATTTCTAGAGATGCCTAGAACCAAGAACATGGGATGCCTCTCCTCCATGCACATGCATCATACAGAGGGCCCAGGACTGTGACCCACAGGCTCCTGGTGTGCCCACCTTGTAGAACTGGTCTCATGAAGCAGAGGAAGCTCTTGCTAAATGGGAAAGGGCTTTTAAAATGCTTTGTCCTTAATTAAAATCACACCACAGCCATAGGGATAAGGCTGTAATAAATTTATAGGGGTGAATAAGGACACTAATTCTGAAACAAAGGCATAATTATCTTTTTGCCTCCTTAGCAGAATAATCCATTATGGTTCATCCAATTCCATTTGCTACAGTACACATGAAAGCTGCACCACAAAGAAGCCCAAAGACAGAAACTTCATCCTTAGTTTTTCAGTTGTCCCATCCCACTGGCTGCTTTTGTACTGAAAGCCAAAATTAACTGTCAGATCCACAGACAGAACATCAGACGGCTGGCACCTGTGGCTACCTGGGACTCCTCTGACACTTGTCAATCCTTCAACATAGACGTGGCACCTGTATCTAAGTGCCTGTTCTACTGCTTTAGTGAAACATCTGTGTAGTTCAAGACAAGCCAAAGTCATTTAGTAGCCAAAGAGGTAACAGTCTCTGATGAGGATAGCAGTGATACCACAAAGAGGTCATCCAAAGAAGTGCAGTAAAGACCAGAGGTAATGGGACAGAATCAAACTTCAAATGTATTTTCACCTAAGCAGACAAGCTCTTTCCAGTGCCTCAGTTAGTAGTCCATGTACTGGCACATGTCTGCCCTCTAACTGGAATGAGTTGGCCAGAAGTAGAGCAGGTTCCCACATTCTTAGCACCGCCACTTTCACATTGGCTGCCTGTTTGCCTGTTGGGGCACATCTGTCTTCAGTTGTGGGCTCTGCTAACTCCTGCCCTTCATGGGAGGGCAGCAACCGAAGGAGAAATGTCCCTATAAAGAAGCAAGTGGTTGCACATCCCATCTGAAATGTCACATCCAATGCACAGGTGAGAAGTATCAACATTGTTCATGGTGTTACAGAAGACAGATTGAGCGGGGAGACACGACGTGTGGGAGTGTTGTTGGCTGACAATGATGCAGGGAGGAAAAAGGGAGCAGCAACATCTGTGGATGATGTTTCTCCTTGGTTGCGAAGCTGTAAGATCTGCCGCAGCAGGGCCTTTCCTTCTTCTCTAGTCTGAAATTAATTTGTAGAAAACATTTCACCTATGAATGGGTGGTTTCTGGGTCAAATTCAGTATGTAAGCAGTGTAAGTTAGAGTAGTTTGTCATTCTGCGAGGCTACAAGCTACAAAAAACATACTCATTTCTATTTTCTTCTGTTCCTTAAAAAAATGTTAAGGTATGTCACTTTTTTGGTTTTAGTCTTTCCTCCTTCTCCTGCCCTGATTGGCATGTTTCTTGGGTATTTTAGAGAGCAGAACCATCAACCACTGAAGCTGTCCAAATATTCCAGCAAAAAGGAGATTAGAAAAACTTCAAAAAACTGAATTCAGGTTCTCCAGAGCTCCAGGCAGCTTCTTAAGGGTAGGCCAAACACCCTGCACTCATGGCTAGTGTTTACCACTAGGCTGAACTTAAAAATCCCAAACTGCCCACTTACAGATACAGAACATTGCAGAATATGGAGCTGCATATATAACCCCTGCACTGTCTGCACACAGAAGATGAGGTAAAAGAAGTTTTATGAGTACCATCGCTACCCAGTGTGTGGGAGTTTGTGACCATTTAACTACTTTCTCACCACCAAAATTTTCAGCAGCCTTAAGACTGCCATGTGGAGTCTTACATGCTTTTACTCAGTGAACACCAATGAGATATGGTTCAATTTCACTATCTACACCACATTCCACGATTTTTATCAACCA
Source organism: Acropternis orthonyx (assembly GCA_035583155.1). Classification (NCBI taxonomy): domain Eukaryota; kingdom Metazoa; phylum Chordata; class Aves; order Passeriformes; family Rhinocryptidae; genus Acropternis; species Acropternis orthonyx. Next base: position 18,429,155 of record JAWWEU010000029.1, read on the forward strand.
TAAAGAGCATTAGTTATCATGTGTACACCACCAGCCCTCAGGATTTGACCTGCAGGGCAGACAGCCCTTCTTCCCTCATAAAGGATTCCTTCTGCCCTGAGGGGAGCCAAGATCAAGGTCACAGATCCCTTAAGCAAGAAGCACCACAGACTGTGCAGCTACTCACATCGTTGAAGGCACAGCATTTCTGAGCACACGCTGAGGCTTCATCCCAGAGCTTACACTTGAAGTAATACTGGGCCAGGTAACGGAATGCAGTGCTGACCTCCAGGTGCTCCACTACCTCCTACAGTGAGGGAGGTAAAAAACATCTTCTGTAAGTGCCTTCCAAGATAGTTTACTATAGTTTACATGGTAACTTAGGAATAAAAGAAGAAGTAAACATCTTACCCCACAGGAATAGATATCCTGGATGTATTTGATGTAGCACTGAGCTGCCTGTTCAGATTCATTCAGCTGTTCGTGCAGCCTAGAAAAGGAGAAAAGTGGGTCACTGGAATGAGACTGAACTGCTGAAGATCATCTTAGTCTATAAGAAAGTACCTGCTCAACCTAACCTGGACTAAAGCCAGGTCCCTTCCTTCAGAATTTGCAGGACATGCAGCACGTACTGCCCCTCATGGAAAGAGATAATCCAGTTTGAGAACATTCATGCTGGCAGGCAGGGAGGCAGTCAGATACTAACAACCAAAGCAGGGGCCTTTTCTTATTCTGTTACATTTTAAAGCTTTTAACAGACCTTTGCCATTCTATTTACTCACTATTTCCTCCAGTGCTCTTTCTTCCCCTGCTACATCCCAAATTTGTACAGCAGTCTCACCTTTCACTTGCCCTTTTTCTTCCCATTTACTTTTCCCACTTTATATTATTTTATCCCTATCAAAAAAAAAATAGTGCTGATGTCATAGTATTCATATTTATTTCACATTAGACCCTTTCCCAATGTCACAGCCATATACTAGAGAGGAAAAATAAAATCAAGCTGCAATTTTGTACATAAGCTACCATCATAGATTGCTTTTAAGCTGCAAAACAACAAAAGCAATTGCTAGCACTGCCTGCTCAAATCACCTCAGGATTCAGAGGTCTTTTGCAACCCACATTATGCTATCATTTCCTCTAGTTATCCTGATGGAAACTTAGAGCTGGACACCAGAATCTGCAGTCACTATAGACCTAAAGACACCAGTTCTTACACAGTTCCAAAAGTAATACTACCTAACAGAAATCCCACTTGTTTATATTCAGTATTTTACCATTAGGTACCAAAGACTTCCATTTAACACATTAACACATTTACCCCTGACAGTTCAGTGACAGGACATACTCACTTGGCAAGTTTCACAAGTGCCATTTTCTCCACATCTCCCACAGCATAAGCCCTCCAATAGCACTGTCAAGGAAGGAAAGTCAGTCAGGCATGCCACAAAAATGATTCCAGCACACAAGTCAGAAACAGAAACTACAAGGGTCTGTCAGCAAAAAGGACAGGTATCTGTAGACAACTCCTTATTTATCAGCTACTCTAACTATATTGCAGCAGTAACTGTAACTGCCACAGGAATGGATTCCAGCTGTGTGCAGTCTGGGCAGCACTAGCTACACAATTTTGCTGTGATTCCACACAGTGTCCTGGGAGACACCCTAAAGTCTTACACATTAGTTCTCACCTTTTTAGCTTCCACTAGCTGATTGAGTTTCTCATAGCATTCTCCTAGTGCAACCAGCATACGAGAATCGTTTGGTCTGTAAAAGAGCAATTCCTTAATGTAGTTTAATGGACAGCCAGGTGATCCTGGGATGAGCTGGGTGGGGGGCCAGAGGAAAAAAGGTAATCTACACCTGGCAGAGTCTGTCATTCTCTTGCATAAAACATCACTCATACTCCTGGCCTGTATTCCTCAGCGTTTAACTGACAAAGCCTTTAACAGGTGACTAACACAACTGAAAGGATTTGGAACAGTGAGATTGCACACATCAGAAAACACTGATGTTTTTCTCCTTCCCCAACTTAGTTCCTGTATGTAAATTCCTTAGCCAGCAGCAACCATGTCAGAATGAAGACCAATAAACATGGCTCCATTCTCAACTCTACCTGAGCTGGTGGGCCCGTCGGTAGTAGTAGAGACAGTAAAATGGCATTTTGAGGATTTCATAGGTTTGCCCCAAGCCATACCATGCTCTGTAGTCCCTTTTGTTCACCTCTATTGCATGTCTGTCAAAGAAAAGGAGATGAACTAGTCAGAAAGTTGTCAGGATCAAAACCAAGACCACATTCAGCAATACACTAATAAAACTTAGTATCTTCTATTTCAGACACAAACATCATTTTGTGCAATACATGAGGGATACCTATAAGCTTGGATAGCTGCAGATGTGTTCTTCATTTCCATATACTCATGTCCCATAAGTGTCCAGGCTCCCAGATAACGAGGATTCAGTTTCAAGGCCCTCTGGAAATAGAGTGCTGCTTTTTCATGCTGGGAACGCAAGCTATAATAATTTCCTAAAGTAAAAGTCACAATATTTAAATAAACTTTAAAAATCCACAACCAACCAATAAAACAACCCAACACCAATAGAGAAGTAGAAAAAGGATGTAACAGGTACTATCTACTAACTTAAATTATAAAAAGCAAGAGTCCTATTAAAGGCAGAGCTAATTCAAACCTCAAGAGACCAAACAGCACTTTCTCCAGTGTTTTGGTCAATCCTTTTCCAGTTGTACCAACCAGTTTAAGATTCCATCCCCTTGGAATGTCATGATCTAACAAATTAATTTCCTGGTGCCGACACACAATTATTTCCATTGGAATTTGAAGACCATAAAAGGATTTTCAGGTACATGGATCTCCTTCCTGCACTGGTAGTACTACAGCAGCTCTTTCAGAAAGCAGTGAGAGAAAAGGGTACTCTGTCATTTATTCTGCCTTTCAGGGTGCCTGAATCCACATTCACCAGGTGGTTTTGATAGCCTTGCTGGCTGATCACTTTCACAAGTGTTTCCACAGCCTGCAGACAGCAAAATAAGAACATGTAAAAGAGTTGGCTCTCACCAATGACACAGCAGGTCTCAACACGGTACTTGTCTATCTCACAGAGATTATGAGCCAGGTAGCTCAGCTCAGGCTTCATGCTCTAGTGAAACAAAGAGATGAAAGTGATAAGAAAGAGAAAACCCAGGCAGTTAGTAATGCATACAGTGTATCTCTTCCATGGAGTTGGGAAGCAGAAAGCCTGTATTCAGAGGCTGGACAGCATCAGCTGCTCTGCCAATGTTTAACATACCTCTGACAAACACCACGAGTATGGACAGGCCACAGAAAGAGTGCTTACCCTTACATAGAGCAAGTTGGAGAAAGTGTCCATGTTTTCTATCCTGTAAGGATCTTGTTTCCTTAGCTCATTAAAGATGGATAAGGCTTTGTCAATATCTGAAGAAACAACAGGAGATGGGACACCAAGAACTATAAATGCCAAGTTCACAGTAAGAGGCTCATTCCTACTAGTTAAGTGTCACTGACCTCGTATATTGTGGTAGGCAACTGCAATCTGAGAGATGATGTAAGTGCTTTTGGAAAATCCTGCATCAATGAGACTCTGATACTTCTGCAGAGCCTCCTCTATCAGCTGCAGCTCTGTATAAATGTGTGCAAGAAAGAACTCTTTCATCCATGTATCTGGCAAGGACAGGAACTTCAGCTAGCAAGAACCAAAGAAGAGGAGGAAGAGATGACAATCAGTAGTATTCTACAAGCCACCTGTGGCAAAGAATCCACTATCTTCCCTCCCATGATTTAGCAGATGGTCTCGAGGTGGGAGGCTTTCCTGCAATTGTTTTCTTAAACCATAAGAACCAGCTACAAAAAAACAGTATTAGGACCAAGAATTAACATCAGGTTCTTCCATAGGACAGACTAAATAATGCCAAAAAACTGAGAATATTGAAACAGAAAAAGAGCACTAAGACATCCAATCTAAAAAAGCAGTACAATATGGACCACATAATTCTACTTAGCTACTCCCAGTCTATTCCCATGACTGTTGAAATTGCAGAATTGAGACCATTTGCTCAACTGGTGAAGAAACCGTCTTCAAATCTGACATCACCTGGCTCTTGCTTCAGCCACTAACCTTATTATTCCATTAAATTCAGAAGTCCTTTGAAAGACTGCACTTTCTTCCTATATTTAAACATCAATATCATATCACTCTTTTCAATGAACTAAGTGAACAGATTCCAAATCTCATAAAAAAAGGCATTTCTCTTTTCCCACAAATTGGTAAGGCTTTCTTCTGTGTCACCTGTACTGTTTCAAATACTTCATGAGCCAAAATTTACTGAAGAATTCCAGCAGTGGACTCATAAATTCCATGCAGAAAGAAAAATAATATATTTTGGTTTTATATCTGTTTGGTTCTTTGATACCATTCATCTCCTATGTGTGGCTTTGTACATTATTGTTTCAGTTTTATAAAAAGGAAGTCTTAGGAGGATCTCCTTCATGGGACAAGGCAAAAACCCTCATGACAGCTATTTCAGAATACATGAATTAGCAATTTCTTAAATCACTTTGTAGGTGAATGATAAGAAATTAACCCTGCCTGTAAAAAGATTCTCAAGCTACAGCATGGCAAACAATTAAAGAAAAAGAGGCTTTAACAACATAATTTACAGTCTTGGATTGCATTGCCTGATAAAAGTCTCACAGCATAAAGCAATGGACAACATCCATCTTGTGGCAACAGAATCCCTGGTTACTGAATCAGGCTAAATTCTGGGATTTATCAGATCTTGCCATCTCCCAGGTTTTACCATCTCTTTATCTGTAATCAAGTTGCAAAGTTCCAGCCAAGCTCCCCAGTGTAAAGGCAAGACATGGGCAGCTTCAACAAACACATCTATTGCTTCTTTCACCAGGTCCAGCTTCCTCAGCACAACACCATACCTGTAAAAAAAGTTGCCATGTTAATCAGAATCATAAAACTCTGCACATCCACACAAATGTGTAAGAAATACATGCAGACACTTACAGATAAAGGCCAAACCCATCCAGTTCCCGTGCCTTGTGTTTCTTGCTGAGCTCAACTCTCAGTTCTCGTAGAGCTTCATTTTTCACCTGTCCTTTTTCCAGAGGTCCTGCATGAAGAGAAAGTCATACAGTGAGCTTTCAATCAGGCTTCTTACCATCCCTGCTCCAAAGTCTAGTGTACCTTCAGAATCATCACTGACATGACATGAAGGCTTCCCAGCCCAAGAATTTTTTTTCTCATTTTAAAGAAAATCACTTAGTCTGATCATCTACTTTAACAGAACACCTAAGAGATAAAAATCCGTAACAGGTCATCAAGCCAATGAATTGAAAGAGAACGAAAGAAATCATATTACAGCACACTGTAATTGAGGGGAAAGCCATAAACCCCAGATGACTTACATGAAGAGGCAATAGTGGACACCAGACTTACCCAAACTATCCACTGTCTCATCATCCTTCTTCTTTTCCCCTGACTGTAGGAAAAAAGTGGAAATCCAAGATTACCTTACAATAGTATAGTCTCTGTTTGCAGTGCTTGCAGTAGCATGTAAACTGAGTTCTCACAAACATCACAGTCCCGAAAAGAACAGTCCTCTCCTCCTTTGCCCCAACACAGAAGTGGGACTTCAAGGAGGTCATTTGGAACAGAATAGGCAAAAAATAAGGAATGCCAGGGAGGGGTGGGAAACAGAAGAGCTCAGTGCTAAAAGACAACTTTTTCCTCTCCCTTACCAGGTATCTGGAGTACATGTACAAGAAGTAAGCTTTCTGGCTCTTGCAGCCCCGTAAAAAGTAGGCAGCCCTATCATATTCCTTTAGATCAAAGTAAGACTTGGCCAGTGTGTAGGCATCCAAGTCACGAGCATCCTCCTGGAGGGACACACAAAAGTTTTAAGACCTGAGAAACTTTAACATACTTTAGGAAAATCACAAACTTAACAATGACATTGCTCCAAAAGCTAAAACTGTAGTTGATTCACCTTCAAAGATGGTTTGAGTACTATCAGAAAAGTCCCTCCGCTCCCTCACACAATTATATTCTGAAGTTTTCAAATAATGAGTACAGACTAGTTAGGAACATTTAAAATAAACAGTGAGATTCCAGAATCAAATGGTGACAAGCTGCCAGAAGGCAGGAATTAGCTACTCAATGAGTCTGAAAGACCGTAAGCTCAGGAAGTCCAGATCAAAGAACATTAACAACAACGCTTCCTTGCTGACTCCACCTTGAAACGCATTTATGACATATTACACCTGTGTAACTTATCAGCACAGGCACACACCTATGAGTCCTACTGTACATCTACAGGGCTTTGGGAGATGGCGATCACGTTTTTCCCTTAGCAGTTGGGATTAAACAGCAAAGCCCGCGGGAGCTGCAGCCCTTTCCCCCGGGGCTCGCAGCCCGGTCCCGGTCCCGGTCCCGGCCGTACCTCGGTGAGCGCGGGCGGCGGCGGCAGCTCGCTCAGCGGCAGCGGCTCCAGGGCGAAGGCGAGCTCGGCGGCCCTGGAGGGAGCAGAGTTACAATAACCGAGTCATCGGGCTTGCAGGAGACCTTTAAGATCGCCAAGTCCAAGCCCCGCACTGTAACCACTGAACACCGCCCAGCACCGGCTCCCGACGCCTCTTTGAACACCCCCAGGGATGGCGATTCCATCACCTCCCTGGGCATTCCAATGCCCGACCGCCCGAGCACTGAAAAAATATTTCTCTAATGTCTCACCGAATCTCCCCTGCCTCGGCTTAAGGCCAATTCCCCATGTTCTCTCACCGCAGAAGAGACCGGCCCCACCTCACTGCAGCCTCGTGTCAAGCAGTTGCAGAGACCGACGGGGCGCCCCCCGAACCTCCCGGAGACCCAACCAACCCAGCCCCCTCAGCCGCCCCTCACGGAACGTGTCAGCGCGGGGCCCGCCCGGCCCGCCGCGCGCGGCCCCGCTCACCACTTCCCGCTGTGCTGCAGCCCTCGCTCTCGGCTCCGCTCCGCCACGCTCAGCAGCTGCTTCTTGATCTCCCGCAGGTCCGAGAAGTCTCCGCCGCCGCCGACACCGCCCGCCGACACCGCCATCGCCGCGGCCGCCATCGCGCCGGCCCGACCAACCGTAGCCCCGCCCGCGCGCCGCCCGGCCAATCACCGCCCCGCCCGCGCGCGGCCCGGCCAATCACCGCCCCGCCCGCGCACCGCCCGGCCAATCACAGCCCCGCGCACTGCGCTCTCCCGTCCCCGCCCCACGGAGCCTTCCCGTTGGGCGAGAGGCGGGCGCGCGCCGGCGCCGTGGCGCCTGATTGGCCGGTGGTCGGGCGCGTGCCGCGCGCGGGCGGGGCCGCTGAGGGGGGCTCGGCCCTGAGGGGAACTCGGCCCTAAGGGGAACTCGGCCCTGAGGGGGGCTCGGCCCTGAGGGGGGCTCGGCCCTGAGAGGGGCTCGGCCCTGAGGGGGGCTCGGCCCTGAGGGGGTTCGGCCCTGAGCGGGGTTCGGCCCTGAGGGGGGCTCGGCCCTGAGGGGGGCTCGGCCCTCCCGGCCCCGGGACAGCCCGGCCCGGCCCGGCCCGGCGGTTTCGGCCCCTGGCCCAGAGCACGGACACTGCCTCTGCCCTGTGTGTGCCGCCCTGCCCTCGCGTTCGAGGCTTCAAGGCCGTCTCGTTGTTTGTTCCTCAGTGAGGTGCTTCAGTGTGCCCGCGCCGTGGTGGCGGCTCGTCAGTGGCATCTGGAGGTTTTTCACTCACGCGCTGCAACACCCTGTGCTAAAAGTCACAGTTTGAAAGCATGAAGTAGAATCAGTCCTAATGCTGGTCTCTCGAGTCTGTACTTTTAATGCAGTATTTTCTTCTTCACTCTGCCCCTCCAGTACTTAAATTTCTGTACTGTTAGAACCAAACACCATAACAAAGATACGGGGGATTAAAGTATTTATTTTTCTGGGGGTTTTCTTGTGATTCTCTGCAAAGTTTCACTGGAATTACACTAAAAAGTAATTCATACTCTGTACCTTTGTTATGGCGTTTGGTTCTAACAGTACAGAAACTGAAGTCCTTATTTTGGGATGATTGTGCTCCACAACTTTTTAAGATTTTCCGGAAAAGTAGTAATACATCTAAGTGCTCATCCCAGGATCAAAACGTCAGTTTAAACTCTCACTTTTAAAGCAGAAATTAAGAAAGAATAGTAGGAAAAATTCGTATGTCATTTCCAGGTTGCACTTTGACGGTTTTTTTATTTTTTTTCTGAGAGTAAGGCCAGTAAATATTCTGTAGCATGAAAGTGTCCTTAATAATCACTTCTTTTATTGCAGAAGTGACTTGAACCAGAGGACCCAGTGTTCGAATTGGCAGCAAGTTCACTGGTGTGTGCCCCTGGGCAGCTGTGCTCCAGCTGTTCATGTGGCTGCGCCTCTCGAAGAGCAGCGGTTCTGGCAGCTGTGTCAGACTGAGCTGTTCAGTGACAGAACGTGTTTCTTTTCTTCTACTCAGCCAGACGGATTTGAGTGTGTGAATCGCTGTCCCTGCAGCAGCAGTTCGCGGGCTGCCGAAGTCGGTATTGGTGGTTCCAAGTGCTCAGCAGGAGATGGCGCTTTGGGCTCTCGAAGGAGCAAGTTCACTCTGGCTAAGAGTTCGATAATTCAATTGCTCACGACGTGCTTCATAACGAGGACTCGTAATTCTTCTTGTCATTCCGTGCTGTAATAGATGGGTCTTTGAAGTGACACCCAGGGCTGGCTTTTAGAGCAGGGCACTAATTAAATCCTCAGTGCATGAGAACTGATAATATCTTGGGGAGATACAGATTAACTGAGCAGTACTAACTGGGTGCTCTTGGAAGAACAGGAATTTGTTCCTCATGCTATTGCACAGCTACCTGGATGAGACTATCCCAAGTCCCTCACAGAAACACGGTGACAAAACCAATGAAGGCTGGTGATGGGAGGGTGGGAATTGTGTCCATTATACTAATGGGTTGTGCAGGTGCTTTAAAAGGAGTTGGGTTTTTCTTTTTCAAAGTTAAAATCTTCAAAGGTACAGCTGATGCTCCAGGAAATCCAATGTAAGTGGCCTTTACCAAGTGAAGTGTCTTGCCAATACAGTGAATTTCATCTGCATTATGTGAATTCAACTTCTTTATTTAGCACAAAGAGGAACACCAGACCTGTAGGGGACAGAGTGTGCCAAGGCTACCAATACATTTGTCCTGGTTGAACACTTCTAGAGCATTTATGATGTGAAAAAACTTCTTTGCAAATCTCCTTGCCACATCAACCTTTTCTTCAGAATGGATGTTAAAATGCAGAAGGGGAGTAAAAAGCACAGAAGGTACATGAATATTTAAACAACTCAAGTTTTACAGATAGCATTGGATGTGGGACTAGAGGGGTCCATGCAACTGGGAAAGGGACTGCAACCTGTGGAGAGGGGTAGGAGGTGGAATTTGATACGTGGGGAAAACAGCTGCCATCATCTGTCATGCTTCTTTGGGATATGGTGGGGGTTTCAGTAAGGTTGGTATGAAATAGTGTGTGTGTTGTAACAGGTGACTCCGCCGTGTATATCTGCTATTAGGAAGTCCTCAATGTAGGATTTTCTGCACTCTGGAAAGCAGTTGTCACAAATAGTGAGCAGGAACTGGGCTGTAGGGACCATCAGTTTGACAGTTTCGTGTTCTTGGTGGCCTTGGTCAAGTTTGTGTGCTTGGCTTTTCTGTCAGGAGCTCTTTTCATGTTGGTTCTGACCTGGTTATTGGAGCAGTGAAAGTGACAATGTAGTCCCAGTACTGTGGCTGATCACTGGCAGAATCATTAACAGTTGTTTCAGTTAGTGCAAGTCTTTTAAGTCTGAGACCGATCTATGAGTGGACAGAGTGGGCATAGTGTGCATAAACATGGAAGGAGTGTAAACCCACAGGAGGAGGAAGAGTTGTATAAACTGGAGGTCTGACAAGTTACATGAAATGAAGACTGTTATGAAAAAAAGCAGAAGAGAGCTCTCTAGTGAGATGTATTAGTGTGGACAGTAATCTTGTTAGGACAAAAATAGATACTCCCTGCTGTGAAATGATACTTGAAATGCACTGAAAATGGAATGTAAGGGTTTTCAGTCTTTGGGCAGAATTGAAGGAGGGTGTTTCCCAAGTACAGTTTGTGATATATGCCCCCCCCTCCCCTTATTTCTTCATATATATAGAAATTCTTAATCTTTTAAATCATACATGCTGCGTAACAGTCTGTCAGTCCTGCTGTGAAAAGGTGGTGCTGGAGCAACAGTGTCAGAACAGGTAGTGGCGGGTGTAAGTATACAGTAAATTGTCTTTTTTGGAAGTAAGGAGATAGAAAACCATATTGTGACATAAAAGATACTGTGAGAGATTTAGAATTACTGTACTATTCATTTACATTATGTGCAAAATTGAGATGGGGAACATTTTGAAGCTGAATAATATGTTACAGTGCAGTTGGGAAATCTTAACTTTTAGCAGTAATAACCTCACTGACATCTGAAATAATTTCTGTGATTCAGCACATTGCTGTTCTTCTGTCTGTATCTCCTGCTTTCCTGCTTCAAACCTGAATTCCAGGAAATCTGCCTATGACTCAATTAATGCAGCATTATGACATCAGAGTAAGCTGTTCTGTATTGTCAGTAATGTCTTTTTCACCTCTCTCTTATTCAGATCTGAATTGTTTTCTTGGGAGGTTAATTGAGATGAAGTGATATAAAATGCCTCTGAGGAGCCTGGAGTAATGCAACAAAAGTGTTTACTGTGCCTGAATGACTTCTTTATATCTGAGAAATTCATTGACTCATCCCATATATTTTCTGGGTTTAAGAGATTTTATTTAATTGCTGCTTTTGAGGAGCTTGAAAGCAGTATCAGTAATGCATGCATGCCAAGCCCATGTGCTCTGAGGAAAACAGCATGCATGCTGCCCACTAAGACACCAGTGAGACTGTAAAGAACCATGCAGATGCTTAGGATTCTGTTATCCAAGAGCCTTCAGATTGTTGCTAAACTGCAATTCCTGTCTTAATGGAGAATGGACTTGCTCCCTTTTTAAGAGACCAAGACAATTGGTTTAACCAGTGGTCAAAAATTATAGTTAGGCTGAATTGTAGGAACTAGATTAGTTTGACTGGATGGCATTTAGTATGTTGCTGTGTGTCCTGGATGTCATGGAGAAGAAAAGAGTTTGGAGACAAGACAGGCAGTGGTGCTTCTGATCTCACAGTGGAAGCAGAAATCTGGGCTGGCAAGAGCCCTGGCAGTGTCGTGGTCCCACTGGCACTGCTGTTTGACAGTCCAGGCAGTGCTGAAAAGTTATTGATGTGCAATGATTTTCTTTTCTCCCCTCCCTCCATGAACTGGGCATGGAAGTAAAATAGTAAAAGCTGCTGGTAGTTTTCTTACATGTGAACTTTGTTACTGAGCAAGTCAAAACAGGTTTCTAATGTCAGGAAACTTAAAAGTTTTTTCTGCAAATTCTTACTTACATTTGGTCTGTCCAGGCACTTTTTCCCCCTTTTTCCTTATACTTATTCTTCATTTGAGAGAAGAGGAGGATGTTTTATGGTGGCAATCCATTACTATGTTTTAAGGCAGCAGCATTTTATAAAAATTGGAGCAGGAATTTTCACCTTACAAAATAACTAAATGAGCTGTACCCACAGCTCCTCCTCATTGTCAGAGGGACTTATGGTTGCTCAGTGCATCACAAAATCAGAATGTTTGGTAGCATTTCCATTTTGCATCTGTGTTACTGAGAGGATATATTTAATTGGAAGGATGTTATCATCAACTTGATCTTTTCAAATAAAACACAGTATTTCTTTAATGTTCTGTGAACCTTGGTGTTAATGCTTTCTGCATACTGCATTAATGAAAATAATGAAAAAAATTTTTAATAGCTGCTATAAAGCCAGTGTCCTCTCCAGCAAAAGAATGTTTTCTGCATAACAGTTCCTGTTAGGCTAATGGAGAGTGCAAATAGAGCTGTATGTACTGGAGAACAAAACAAAACAAAACAGATGTGGGTAGTTGTCAAAAGGTGTGACCAGCATTTTCTGAAGATGCTAAAGATGCTCTGGATACTCTTGTAGAATTTACCTTGAGAAATAGTTTGTCTCAGCAGTTATGGGCAGCTTGTGAGAGTCAATGAGCATCATCACCACTACTCAAGAGCAGAAGTCCTAACTCTAATGTCTGAGTGAGATGATAGAATGAAGAGAGTCATCTAGGTTTGGTTTGGATTTGCTTTTGCTTTTGTTTTTTTCTTGGGCTGATTTGGTTTTGTTTAATTTGTTGGGGTTTTGTTTGGGGTTTTTTTTAATAGTCAGAATATTAAAAGCTCAGCAGGTAAGAAAATGAAGGATAGTTAGGGGGTTTGTAAAGCAGAACTCTTGGGCTGTGTGTTGTCCTTTACTTCTACAGGAAAACAATAGAATGTGATGGGAAGAAACCTATATAAAACATGGTACTTTAGAAGACTCTTTGGACTACTATGAAAACCTTAATTTCTGAAATCTTTCTGGTTCAACAAGAAGCAAATAACAGGCTTGATGAGCAAAGCAAGAGTTGTGCAAGATGTGTCATGGTGTGGTATTTTTAGTCGTCTGTGACTTTTCTGGTCAACAAGTGTTTGTAGTTGGAAGCATTAAACCTGTGTGATCCCTCACACACCTCAGACACTGGACTGGAACACAGAACTGGAGTTTGGAGAATGATTCTGTACATTTTGTTTGGATTTGTGTAAGTTACTTAATTTATGCTGAGGTTGTAGATGCACAAAATTCACAGGATCACACAGGATGGTTGAGGTTGGAAGGGATCTCTGGAGGTCCAACCTCCCTGCTCAGGCTTGTTCACCTGAAGCCACTTTTGCAGGACTGTGTCCTGATGACTTTTGAGTATCTGCAAGGTGCGAGACTCCACCATCTTTCTGGGCAACCTGTGCCAGTGCTTGTTACACTAAAAAGGTGCTTTTACTTTAGAGGGAACCTCCCATGTTTCAGTTTGTGCCTGTGGCCTCTGGGCCTGTCACTGAGCACTACTGAGAAGAGTCTAACTCCATCCTCTTTGTGCCCTTCCTTCAGGTATTTGTACACATCAGTGAAATCCCCTTTGGAGCCTGCTCTGCTCCAGGCTGAACAGTCGAGCTCTCTCAGCTTTTCCTCATCGGAGAGATGCTCCAGACCCTTCATCATCTGTGTGGGACTCTCTGCAGTATGTCTGTGCCTCTCCTGTGGTGGGGAGCCCAAAACTGGGCACAGCACTCCAGGTGTGGCCTCACCAGTGCTGAGCAGAGGGGCAGGATCCCCTTCCTGACCTGCTGACAAGGTTCTCCCTGATACAGCCGCAGGTGCCACAGCAGTGAGAGCACACTCCTGGCTCCTGCGCAGCCTGGTGCCTCCAGGACGCAGCTCCTGCCCTGGAAAGCAGCTTCCCAGCTGGGTGGCTCCCAGCACATATTGGGGCATGTATTAATAATGTAATTTTCTTTCTGCTTCATAGTCCTGGTGTTAGAATGACATTAAAAATGGGTTTTAACAGCTTAGGTCCCACTATGGTGGTAATAAAATGAATTTTAATTAACTTTTCAGTATTGTTGTGATGATTCCTCAAATTTCACCAGTTCTTTTGGAACTTAATGATTTGTAAGCCTTGCTCAAGTGAAGAATTTCTGAGGGTATTGTGAATATCCAAGTAAACGGCAGTGCTAGATTAAAGGACATTTTTAACCTGTGCTAATTATATTCAAATTGGTAGCTTGTTAACTCAGCTGTACTGATTTGGGTGGAAGATAAAGTTGCGCACATGTAGACTTCTACCATGTTGATGAATTGCTGCAAAAGTGTTTTCTGCTGTCACTGGATCTGTTACAAATGCAAAATTTATTTCCTTGATGTATCAGTGTATCATATTAGGCATCCTGAGGAAAATTAAGTTAAATATTACTACAGTACATTCTGCACATAATTGACTTTATCTCCTCTATTTGATAGTGATGTTGTTCTGAAACAGAATTTAAAAATCTTAACTGTATATCTAAATTGCCTGGTCCTAGCTGCATTATGATGCATTACAAAGTCAAAAATCCCCAATAGTGACTTCTGTGACAGCTTGTTTCCTATGAATTTTCCACAGGTCAGCAGAAATTGAGGTAATAACAACCTTCAGTTTAACTCCAATACTGACACATGTTGATATGTGTTGATATTTCTAGCCACTGAAGTACTTAATTTCTGTAATCCATGCTTTTAAACTGTTTCTGACAGAGTTTTGTGAATTTTGCCTAGGTGCCCGAGTTGTTAAAGTATTTTAAACATGTGTATGGATTATACCTCTTTTCCTCCCTTTTAAAAGCAGGAAATATAAAATCCTCACAAACCCCACTGTACCAATATAATGGAGATGCAATATAAGGGAATTTGTAGGGATGTTTTCAATAAAAGTAGATTAGTTTTTGTATTATGATGAAAACTTAGGATGATTCCCCATCATCATGGAGTGCATCTTAAAATATAACATTACAGAAATTCCCGGTAACTACCTTGGTTCAGGAAAGAAAAATACCACCTTGTGTAGGTTTGCTGCCAGTGGCATTTGATTTGCTGCTTATCCTCATTCTGTGCTGACGTGATCTGGAAGAACTCTTATGACACTTGATGCCATCTGTTTCAAGGCTGCATAGTGGCATTTGGTCAGATGACTGAAATCATTAAGTTAATAGTGATTTAAACTACTACAGCATCCTCTCTGAAAGATATCCCTTCATCTGCTGAAGAAGGGCAGCTGAACATACATTCTCCTCTCATCTGTTATCACTAAAAGCAAAGCTTAAATCACCCTGCAGTTTCAGTGGGCTGGAGATGTATAACCATTTGAAGGATTCTCAGGTTTTAAAAGTGCTCTGACTTGTCTGAAGTCGTCTTCCCACACTGCTGTTGCACTGTTAGGGGAGATGGGTAAGAAGATTCTGCATTCAAAGGTGTAGAGGAGGCTTTTCATTCTCACTGAGTCAATGATTTCAGCCTAATTGAAAACTGAACCTAAATCAAGTGCCTGTGTCCCTGCTTAGTAAATTGAATTTCTTCTAGTAGTTTCACTTCGAGAAATGTTGATGATCTGTCCTCCTTCAGCCTGTTTGCCACTCCAAAGAAGCAGGCTAAAAGAGGTCTGTTGGTATGTAGCTCACATGATTAATTCAGTTCTACAGACATATAGAATTAATAACTAGCAAAGAAAGGTCCAAGGAGGACTGAGTCTGAGAGCCTGGAGTTTTCTGTGAGTGACAGGTACAATAAGCAGGGATGATTGGACTGATTCCAGCCAGTTTATAAATGGAGAAGTCGACACTGGTAGCATGTCAGAAGAGTGTAAGCACAAGATTTATTCAAGGAACATTTAATTAAACCAGAAGTTAATGGAAGATACAGTGTGTAGCTCTTCCATTACAGAAAGTACTACATTGCTTAGATGATTTATTACTGGGGAGAAATAATGGCTTCATGTTTTTTCCAGGACATGGTATGAAAGTGATACAACGTTTGAAAGCTGTGCAGATTGCATTGATAAAACCTTAAGAATTTTTACTGAGTTGAGTTGTTTTTTGAAACGTACATGCAAAAGCAATAAATTCTGGTGGCCTGTGTGAAGAATTTGAGGTACTGTTATTTAAAAAGCACTTTTGACAAACACTACAGAAATCAGTAATGGAACCATAGGCTGTAATTCGATTCCTTGTGTCCATGTGTTTTGTGAATTGATAGACAGTTATTGATAGCCATGACACTTCCTTGATATAATCTACTGTGTCATAGTATGTTCTCTGTTAAAAGTCTCCTGTGGTCCCTAGGAAGACTTGTCATTCTGTTTTCTTTTCTTTTTTCCCCCTCCCTGTGATTTTGGTTGGTTTGTTTGGGGTTGTTCGTTTTTTGTTTTGTTTGTTTGTTTGTTTGTTTTGAATGGAGAAGATTTGGGTGAATGTACTGCTTTGTCAACTGGAGATTGACAGTGCTACGTGTTTATGTTATTGGGCAGTTGTGCACTTTGTGTTCTACAGAAGTTGCGTAAGGGGCAGCTGATCTTTGCAATGCATTTTTCAGAGGCATAATTTCAAAAATCAGTAGTATCTGGGGGTTAATTGAGCAATACCTTCAGCAACAAGGTGCCATGCAGTGAGTGAACATCAGTTTTCTTCCTAGACTGGGCTGCAATTTTTTTCTAAGTGAAATCTCTTCCTGACAATCACATTGTGCAGTGAGCACTGCTGATCATTTATTTTTGGAACATTTTGCTTATTTAGAGATTCTGTTCTGTACACTGACTTCAAAAAGTCCAATGGAAAACAGCTCTTTATATTACATAGTAATTCATATATTCTCCCCAGACCTTGAATGACTTTTTCTATTTTCTGTTTCCCACTGTGCAGGCTTTCCTTGTGAAACCTCTCTGATGGTTTTGACCACCAAGTCATTCGTTTCATTGACTCTGTTAACCCCACAGATAAAATTAAGGCTGATGAAAGATATTTTGTGAAAGAGCACATATTTTGAAATTACAGTCTTTTAGAAATAAAGCCATTAAGAATTGTACAGGGTGGAGCAATAGGACAGATTTTTGTGAAGCTTGGATAGACTGCAGTATCAAAAAAATTTTGTGTGCAGTATATTAAACCAGCTGAAAGTGTGTAGTAGTAGTTATAATCCAAAATTATAACTTGTGCTGTAGTGTGAATACTTTTGCACAAGCAGTTACCAGTTTCAAAATGGCTTTTGTTTGAAGACACTAAAGTATTGAGGCAAACTTTATGTCCTGTTTTAAGCATGAAAGAATGGAGACTTAATATGAGAAAAGGAGAGGGAAGAGTTGTCAAATATCACCCTCCTTTTTATGCTTAAGTGAAATGTGAAAAAAACTATATAAAAAAGTCCTACAGTAAACACCTGGGAATGGGGAAGATACAGGAGACGGAGACATGCATGTATTTTAAGAATAGAGGTCTTGAAACAACCTTTAAACAATAAAAAGTTAACATGTTTCTCAGTCTGCTGTAATGTCCCATGCTGTCCTGCTTACCCATCCAAACGGGAATAATGAAATTTCCATATCACTGTGATTGTTTGTCTAACAGATTCCAGTCTCCCTTAGAACATGGATGTTGTAACCACTCTAGTCCGATTATAGTGCCAGTCAGTACTAGCTGCAGTATTGCCTGTTCCTAGTCACTTATGGATTTTAAATTTCTGTCAGAAAATATTTTAACTAAACAGTCTGTGGCATTTTAGATATAGTTCATGTTACCTTCTATTCTACTTGAACTATTAAAGCCCTAGGTTGTATACATCTCTGTTCACATACATTCTCTGTGAACATGATCCTTGTTTCCTTCTACATTGTTCTACTCCAGATCCACTTGTTTCTGATCTTGTTAATTGAAACATTTCAGAGGAAAGATTTGGCTTTGTTTTGCAACATCCACTCTGTTGTGCAGGAAATTTGTAGTGTAGCTGCTGTGTGCTACCTTTAAAACAAAGGTATAATTCAACACAGTGAAAATAACTTCTGGGTTAGGGGACCAAGACAGTGTTGCAATTTTACTTAGGGAACATTCAGAATGGGAAGTGGTTTAATTTTTGTCATGAAAAGTGTGTGCTTCATGTAATGTTGTCGTATCAAGTGTCACCAATTACAGGAGTTGTCAGTTGAGTATTTTACATCTGCCAATTTCAATATAGGTTTGTGTTCTGTGCAGAGGTGTTAAACTCAGAGTAAAAACTGTCGGTCTGGTGTGACTGATGGGTTCTCGAGTAATGGAGCCCGGGATTGAAATGGCAAGAAGGGGTGGATCTGCTGCTGCCAGTATGGAGGTGACTGAGTTTCACAGGATGGGGCATCTGTATGTAAATATGCTTTTCAGTCAATCTTTCTTAAGGTAACTGTGAAAATAATACTATTAATACATGTTGGAAAACCAGTGAGGTTTTAATAGAAGTAAATGTGGCTTCTCCAGCCTGTGGCTGCTGATCCCATTTGGGAAGGTTTCTACGTTAATCTGACATCTTGTTTAGCACTGATAACACTAGAGAGTCCAATTAAAGTATTTCAAGAAGACAGCCCCATACAGGACTACAGTGATTGTCCGCTAATGTGTATTGAATTTTAGCTAAATACAGCCCCGGGTGCTGTGCTGGAAAGCAGGGGAGCTTGCTATTCAAGCTCTTAATTCCTTTTATATCGATTTGGCTGCTCATGATATAACCTTCTACTCTAATTAACTGACATCTGCATTAGGCTGGAAAAGAGCCCCCTGCTTGAAGCCATCCACTTGTTTGTGTTATGAAATGTGTCCTTTTATTTTAGATTTTGTCCAGATTAGCTCAGTCTGTGCAAAATAGACCACCTAAAGGATTGACTTTGTTTTTAAATACCTTGTAAAGCAAGTTTATCTTTCTGCTGTCTACATTTCTGCCTGTGTGTCCAGGATCTGTTGCTGGGAAACCTGTCCAGAGCTGGTTCACTGACTGGGTGCTTTTCTAATCATTCCTTCCCCATGGAGTATTAGTTACTTTGACTGCTTTGTGGCTGCCAAGGAAGGTGTAAATTGAGATAAAGATGGGCTATGAAAACCTGAGGATAAATGAGTAATGTTGTATGTTTTAGGTCATGAAACAACCATCAGATATAAAGGACTTAAATCAAGCTAAAAACATTGCCAGATTGGAAGGGGCAATCTGCTTATGAAACCACGTTGCCAAAGTTACAAACCACAAGCTCTCAGATGGGAAATTTTGATTTCAGCATCTGAAAAATATAATGTATGGATTTTTACATCACTTAACAAGTTAAAGTCACTAGTTTGCAGAAGTTCATCACGAGCAGCTGTTTGGGTTCCTTATGTGTGCTGTTGCCATGTATGTGTTTGCCTGTTCCCTTTGAGAGAAGGTTGTGAATCTCAGGAAAAATTACATGAAGTCAGGATTCTGTTACGTTATTGCCTCTGTAGAAGCTTCAGTGATAGGCGGTGCAGTAAGCTGCTTTCTCTTGCTCTGTGTTTGAAGTGTTGCTGGGTTTTTTCACTGAATACTGTTTGAGAGTATCCCTCACTGGAGATATTCCAGAGCCATCTGGACACAATCCTGTGCCATGTGCTCTGGGATGACCCTCCTTGAGCACGGAGATGGGACCAGATGACCCACTGTGGTCCCTTCCAACCTGATTGATTTTGTGATTCTGTGAGTCCTGAAGCCAACTTGCAGTGGTTGGCACTCAGCAGTTGGGAGGGGAAAACAGCCTCATGGAAAATTTCTGCAGTCTCCTGTGAGACAGAAAGCCCAGTCTCTGCTGGGGCTGAGGACAGCTGGGTGGAGATGACACAGCCTCAAAGGAGTGTATCACAGAATGATTGATACAAATCCACAGTTCAGTTTGTCTTTTCTCCAAAAACCATTACTCTGTAATTCACATGCAGAGGAATGGATCTTTTCATTTCTCTGTCAAGCCTCTGGCTTTATTTGAGAGCTGGGAACAGAAGACCAGAAGAGAAGTGTTTTATTGTAACAGAGTTTTGGTCTGTTCCTTCAGGAAGCTTTGCTGCCCTTGATGGGGAAGTGGCCTGACATGCCGGAAAGTCTTGACACATTAAAGGCGCTTCAGTTGATGCTTCTGCTGAAGTGGAGTTTGCCCTCGAAGAGGACTGCAGATTCACTCTGGTGCAGAAGGTTGTGTAACCTTTGACATGTCCTGTGCCTTAGTTAGCCGAGTGCTGTAATGGCAGGAAGGGATAGAATTGAGCTTTATTTTGAAATGCTGTGTTTGTTTTTTGTTTTTTTTTTTTTGCAACATATATAATTATATGAATTTTTAACCCAAAACCAGAAGTGAATTACTACATTAGCAAGTGTGCAGACCATTTTTATTTGTGTCTATGTGGCATTGCTGATTGAAGATATAATCAGAACTAAACCACAGTAGCTATCTGAAGAAGAAAAAAATAAAACAGGGTATTAGACTCAGTCTTGGAAATACATTAACACAAGCAACTGGAATCTAAATTGAAAAGTTCATGCTTGAAAACCTGGATTAAAATACAGACTCAGGTGGAAACCTGAGCAATACTATGCTTTCATGAATAATAGTAGGACTCCTGATGATGTCTGCTAACTGAGATCAATCAAAACCAAATGAAAAATAATCTAGTAAATTGATCAACTCATCTTTTCCATTTTGTGCTGATTTACCAGATGGAAGATGTAACTTGGTAATGCTTGAGAGGACAGGCCAATCTTGGCACTCTAGTGTTAGCATTTCAACCCTGTAGGGGAAATGTTATGTCCTACACAGTGTGAATAAAACAACTCAGATATTACTCCCAACATTTCAGTAAATTGCTTCATGATGAGTCATAATCTTTCTCTGTCTAAGGGCCTTTCTGTGTTAAAAATGTCCTTAAAACTGGCATTTGCTCTGTGATCTGTAGTTCCCTATTAGTCCCATTTACACTGTGATTTGTACTTGCATAGTAAGAATGAAGTGTTCAGTGCACAACAACAGTGCTTCTGTTGTGATACCACTGCAGCTCCTAGTAGGGGCTAGGATAGCAATCAGTTGTGTAATGTGGACCTGGATTCCTTGTGCATTAAAAAAATTTGCCAAAAAATGGTTGGAAATTGGGAAAAAAGATGGGAAATCTCTTAGCTAATTTCTGTCATAACAAATGCACATGCTCTGATTTGGAATGATGCTGTGAAATCCAAAGAGCTTGAGGCTGGAAGAATTAGCTGCTAATCTCACATTTCTACAGAAAGACAGAGCAATTCCTGTTTTGTAGCCCTGAAAACATAATGGAGCCCTGGGGATCACTGACAAAACAAGCTTCTTAGAGCCACTAGCACTTAGCAAAATTGACTTCAGTTAATCAAAAGATTCTTTAGGGAGAAGAAAAAAAAAAAAGATGATGGTTTGGAAAGCTGGAGAACAAGTAACTTCATGCAGATGGTTAAAGAAATTTCAGTTTCTTGAACTGGGGCTCGGTGATCTATAATGACAGTGTCCAGTGGCCAATTTAAATAGAAGAGAAAGTAATTTAAGTGCTAGACTGGAGGGGGAGGCAGGGGGAGTGAAATGGAGGAGAATACAGTGGCACTTTGTTTGCCCTGCCGGGACACAGAGCCATTGACCACAACTCTCTGGCTGCCAATTCCTTATCCACTGATTAGTCCACCCTTCAAACCCCTGTCTCTTCAGTCATGGAGATAAGGATGTCATGTGATTTACTAATTAATTTTAATTCAGCCATATTGTCAGTAGAACATTTCTCAGTCTTTTTACAGTTCTCTCTGTGTATAGATAATCTTCTGTGTTCTCAAGCTCACTAGCAATTTTTCTTACAAAGTGCTTCTAGAGGCTCCAGCCCACACCTCTTAGCTCTTCAAGCATCTTGTGGTGAGAACGCTGTAATTCTGGCCATAAAATAAAGCAAAGGCAAAGATGATTTTCTCTCCATCAGGATAAGTGATTTGAATGTTGCTTAATAAATTTTGTCATCTCATGGGGGGAGGAACAGCTGAATCACATGCCTTACAGGAAAACAGGAGGGACCAATGGGAAGAAAGATGAGCCAAAAATCACACAATTATTTTGTGCTAGCTTAATGCCTGCTTGTTCTGCCCAAAGGTAAAGACATAGTTATCAGCACCATTTATCAGGTACACCATTTTAGTATAAACTTGTTTAAAAAAGGGTAGAGCCCCTTTGTCATCTTAATTAGACAGTAACCCATTGATTCCAAGTGGACCTTCATTTTCTAATTATTTAGTACATAATGTCATTAAACATCTTTGAGTGGACAGGATTGCTCTAAAAGCTTTAGTTCCAGAGCTCTAATATTAGGCTTTTGGCATTCATCCCTGTGTGTGAAAAGCAGTCAGTTTGTTTACCAGGAATTTAGATTCCCATTACTGGGGGAATTAGCAGTGAGCTATTAGTCTGATTCAAGCACTTAACAATTGCTGATCATCTCCTCCTAGCTTGGGGATAATGGAGGTGATCAGCTGTAAATGGAAAGTATGTGGGACTATTTTCATGAAGGCACTTGGAGAAAGTGCAGCATCCCTTGACCTCTGCTAACCCTGGGGTTTGCAAGAAACCCAAACACCAAGTCACTTCCTGGAGGAGAGCTAATCACCTATCAGAAGAGCTTCCATTAGAGACTAACCAAGCTCAGCCTCAACCGACCCTCCCTCAAATGAAAAAAGGTTCAGCCACAAAGTCCCCGGGGTAGAAATGATTAGTCTCTGATCATATTCACCAGGACCTGTTTCGATGGGGGAAGCAGCTGCAGAATAGCTGTGGGTTGTGATTCCATAGCAGTGCTGAACGATGCTGTGGAGCTCAGCAGTGCTGGTTGGCTTCCTCTTTCTCCACTGTTCCCACAAGTCTGGTTCATGGACACCTCTAAGATTACTTTGACAATTGTCCTTTTTATGTTTGTGTAAAGCTGCCTACCATTTTGGCAAATAGTGGCATGATTTTTAGGATATATTGAAAAAGACACTTTCATTCTTTATAGATGCTGAACCTGTAGCATTTTCATGTCAACTGAAAGTTACCTTTTACTGTCAACAGATTTGGAGAGGTGTGCAAGAGCTCTGGAACCAGGAATCAGTTTGAAACAAGGCTTAGCTTTCCCTCAACTGCATTAACATATTGTTACCCCTTTTAAAAGAAAAACTACAGCCACTTGATTCTCACTAAAACATAGGCATTTCTTGAAGGCAGAGGGAATGATTTTAATGAGGCACAGACACAATAACTTTAGACTTCCAAATTCAAGGCTTATCTCTGGCATCACCTTGCTTATGACCTCAGGCAAGCAATGTGTATTGCTTCTCCCACTTGTCACAAGAAACCATTTCTTTAACACAGTTGCCTGAGCTCACTGCTGGAGGACAATATGAATGCCCTTTACAAACGCTCCATTAGACCACGTTCAGGTGGTCTAAAGCTCTATCAGAGTACCAGAAGCCACATCTGAAGTACCTGAAGTGAGTCATGTCTGTAAAATTTAAGATTGCTTTGTAAGAGATTCTGGGTCTGTTCTTTAAAATGTCTTTCCCATAATGCCTCCAGCAGTGGAGACAAAGTGTGTAGCTTCTATTAAATGCAATGGAAGGCCGGAGACTTCTAGAGTTGCAAGATAAATTTTATTAGTGAGACTTTGCATTATTTCACTCTTTAAAAAATAATCTACATTACAACAATTAGAAGGTTCCCTCCTCATATATGCTTGCTGAGAGCTCAATGTTAAGACTGTCTGGATAATCTTTATTGGATTATTTTTGTATTTTGTGGATTATCTTCTATGAGACTGCAGGTGCTCACAGGATGTTGTATTCCACTTTCTGGGAACAGAAGCTGAGTGAGGGTTGTAAATTGCCCTGTAGTATGGTTAGTAAGAACTGTTCTGAATAGGTTTAGGTAACTGAGCCAGTCTTTGAACATTGGTGTTGCTAACAGAATTAATTTGATACCAGTACTGGCATGACATTTGTAGTAGCAGTTATACTTGTGCATGCATATATGCTGTGTAGTTGGAAAACTGTGATATTTGGAGATGGGGTATTAGAAAAGTCTAAGTGAAAATGGGTTTGTTCTCCCAGCAGTGTGAGTACCTGTGAGTGCAGGTGTAGTTAGAGGTGAATTTTGCTTGCAGTTATTGATGAACAAACCCAAGAGGCAGCTGTGTATATAAACATACATGCAAAAGGGAGGCAGGACACTTGGAAAAAGCCCCAAACTGACATGTTTTGCTTTAATTTCAGTCTAGAGCAGGATTTGTCTCAATGTCAAGTATCTTCCTGTGTAATCCAGGACATGACAGGTGACTGCAATTGCAATCAATAACCTTCTTAATAGGGGTAAAAGGCCAAAGGTCCACAGTGCCCTAAACATGAATGACAAAATGCTAATTCTCTTTTCCATATCAACCTGTCTTAGAGCACTAAAGTTGGGAAAGAGGAAAGATCACAGTGCAGATGAAAACATGATCAATGCAGTGTATTGTGTACCAGTTGTATGGTACAGATGGCCCAGGGAAATCTAAGCCATTATACTCACAAATATTCTCTCTGATGTCTGGAACATTTGAAAGAACAAGTTTCTTCTTCAGTTTGCTCTCCATTAAATTCTGGGAATGACAGATGCTTTACATTACAGTCAAGAGCCTTCACACATTTCTAGTCCCAACATATGGAGGATGGTCTAATGTAGATAGCATATTATGGTTACATGGACTCTGTTTTTATTAAAGAACGGTAGCAAACATGTGGAAATAGTGCTGTCTCTTGCTCCAAATAGCCATATTTCAGTAGGTAACGAGAAATACCAGCATTAGTACTCCTCTTCATTAAAGAGACATGGGATTTGTTTCTACTGCATGGTAATAAGATATTGCTAATCAGTGTGACAGAGGAGATCGTTCTGCTCCATGCAGTGACTTCCTTGTTCTACCTGCCTAGGAAGTAAACAGAAGACTAATTGGAAATGGAAATATTACCACTGCAGAAGATAATTACTCTGATACATGCAACGATGTAAGATTGTGTAATAAGGTGTCTAAGAGTGACTGGGAGCCACAGCATATTACCTAGTGCCTCCCTGGCAACAGATAAAGCACAGGATAAAAAAAAATACTCACCTGTTCTGCTTCTGCTCAGGATTGTAATCTTGTTAGGGTGTGTATAGTATTGTTCAGATCTGCTGCCTCTCAGGATGAGCAATGGGCACTATATGTGTGCATGGAGGAGCTGTTTGGAGGAGCTGAGTTTCTGGCTATTCAAAAGTGTAGGCTGGCTGATGAGGCAACTCTTGCACACAATTGATTGCAGACTGTTAACCTATGCTTAGAAATCAATATTCACTTAACACCACATTTTAACAGCCAAACGCAGTACAAACTAACAGCAGTTACACAGTGCACACATTTACACTCAGAATAAACGGGTCATGAAGCAGCACTTGGCAGAGGAGAAGGAGAAGGAGGAGATGGGACAGGCAGCTGGAAGGGGACAATGGCAGCTTGAATATGTGCAGAACGTACAAGGAGATTTTTGCAGCTGAATGTCCCAGGGGTTTTGTGATCAAAACATCTTCAATAAGCTATATGCATTTTCTAAGGGTTACCAAGAAGGTTCATCCTGAGGCCAGGCAAGATCATCTCTTGTTAGATATAACTAAATTTACTGGAGTTAAGCACAGAAGTCCATCTTGAAAAACAGAACCCAAGTGTGTTACAAGCTGTGATAATGCATTATATATATGTTGCAATGGGCAAAACAGAATGGAGCAAGAATATAAACTGTAGCATAGTGTCCTTGATCTGGAAATGGTTTTTTTCATATACTTAAAAGAACGGATTTGAAAAAGGAACTGAAAGTAATCCAGAAATGGTGTTTACCACAGACTTTATGTGTGTGTTTATTCAGCTTTACTTGCAACCCACCATTGAGCACAGACTTCTAGTCTTTAGGATGTCATGCTCTACTCTATGCCTTCACAGGCTTGAGGAGTGAATCCACACAAATGTCATTAACCTCAACAAATCCAATACAACCACCAGTATGGACACAGAGTGGGAGGTGAATGGATGGAGAGCAGCCCTGCAGAAAAGGGCTTGGGGATATGGGGATATGGGTAGATGGAAAATTGGACATGAATCGGTAACTTGCAGCCCAGAAAACCATCTTGCAGCCTGGGCTGCATAAAAAGAAGCATGGCCAGCAGGTTGAAAGGTGATTCTTCCTTTCTACCCAACCCCACCTCTCCATCTGGACTTCAGCATCCAGCTCTGGGGTGCCCACTATGTGACGCACATGGACCTGTTCAAGAAGGTCCAGAGGACACAGAAACAATGAGAGGGCTGTAACACCTCTCCTATGAAGAAAGGCTGAGACAGTTGGCATGGTTTGGTCTGGAGAGGAGAAGGCTCTGTGGAGATCCCATTGTGGCCTTTCAATACATAAAGGGGGATGATAAGGACAGATACACCAGGGCCTGTAGTGACAGGACATGGGGCAATGGTTTTAAACTGAAAGAAAGTATGTCTAGATCGGACATTAGGAAAAAAATTCTTCCCTGTGAGGGTGGCGAGGCCCTGGCACAGGGTGCCCAGAGAAGCTCTGGCTGCCCCAGATGGGGCTTGGAGCAACCTGGTCTAGTGGAAGGTGTCCCTGCCCATGGCAGGGGGGTAGAACAAGATGATCTTTATTAGGGTCCCTTCCAACCCAAACCGATGACTGTAGGCCTGAGAAGAAGCTCCAGAAGGTGGGGTGGTTGGATATACTGTGTCAGGTCATCCCTGCAGTCAGAAACGAAACGCTGCACAAGTTCTGACAAAACTCAGACCTTTGTTTTAAACTATTGAGCTGGAACATGAGCCTGACTGTTACTCACAATGCATGCATGGCAGAAGCAATGGTGAGAACCGTATCTGCAGAGCTCAGTGCAAACTGACAGGGCGAAAGTGGAGTGCAAATAGGTGGGAGGTTTCCAGCATCATTCTGGGTTAAGGCTGTTCCATTCCTCTTGTCTGAAAGCCTTCTTTTTCCCAAAGGTAAATCAGTAGTGGGACGTGCCTGGATATGGAATAAGATTAATAATATGGGATGGAAAGATTCCATTTATGCCAAGTTAATGTGGGCTCAGCAACAGGAGCAGGACCAGAGCCAGAGAAGGCCAAGAAGTAGCAGCTCCCGATTGTACAGAGGAGGCCAAAGGCATACTGCTGTGTTCAGAGCTGTCTCGCTGCATCTTCCCTTCAGCCACCTAGGAAATGAAAAGGAGGGATGAATCCCAGTTAGGCACATTTCTGCTCAAACTTCTGGTTGCAGAGCCTCCAATTCTGAGCACTAATGTGAGACTATTGAGTCTCCTGTGGCCAGGCTCCCTATTTCTGCTTGTCTGTGGAATGAATAGCCTAAGGTAGAGTAGCCCAGCATTCTGCATGCACATGGCATCCCTCACTTTGATGTCCAAAGTCACACATTTCCAGATCCAAGGTTTTTCAGCTACTGTCTCTAGGCTAGACTCACTGCTTTGTGAAGGCAACAAAGCAATGCCTACCTGGGACATTTCTGAAGCAAGAGATGTGCTGGCACTGTCTCCTTGGAAGCTTAAGGAAGATGAATGAAGTAAGTCTTCTTGTCTTTCTAGAGCTGTCTGCTTCATGTGCATTTGAGACCAAATGGCATTTTCTGCAAACAGAAGTAAAACATGAGTCTTATTGTGCTTTTTTGGTGCAGTCTTGGTGTCTAGTGAACAGAAGTCTAGGGAAGCTATTTTATGAAATGCATTCACAGTCTGTGTGGCTTTGATTTAGAAAATATGTATTCTCAGTTCAGTGAATGCCCTGTCAGTCTGTGGGTTTGCTTGTGAGGCTGAGCAGACTGCAAAAGTTCTTGCAATGTACTTGAGGACTTTTGTGTCCCTCTGTGACTTTCCCAACTGTGTATTTTTTAAGGGACTGATTTGTAGTATCTTGGCTGTAGATGTATCTATAGTGCTGGGTATAAGGCTTTTCTATACTGCAGGAGGTAGGTTTAAATATTAATCATTTATGTAATTATGCTGGTTTCTTTTATATCCTTTGGAAGCTTTTATAAACATAAAATATTTAACTCTCATTAAGGTATGTTGCTAAAAAGCTAGGGAGATTAAAAAAAATACAGATTTAGGATTACACTGTCACATGTAACAGGATTTTTGTAACTGTTATGCTGCTGAATCTAACAAAAGACTGCCTCAGGAGCTACTTATCTTGACTGAGCAAGTGAGGGCCAAAGGAGAGTACAGGAATGAGGACAAGGAGGGGAATCCTGACCCATAATCCTCACAGATGTGGTTACTCAGCAACCTATGGATACAGCACGTTTGACCTCCCCTTGTGAAGTTTTTGCAGTGCCCTTCATTTGAATGGTGTTTGGAAATGACTTCATAGTCTTTGAGATGAACAGAAGTGTTGCCAAAAGATACAGAAACACTTCTGAGAGCAGACCCAGGCTGGTCCCATAGGTTGCAGAGGAGATCATGGGGACATTGCAAAAGAAGACAGAACTACACCTAAGAGCAGTGCAAAGTAGGATCTCGAAAGCAGAGGATTTGAACTTCTCTGTGCTAAGCTGTTTCCCTGTGATGAGACAGATGCTTACCAAGGCATTTGTTGTTCTCAAACATGCCGAGTATCTGGTCACACTTCTCCTTCTGGTTACCGCTGCTCTCGCATGTACACCACAGGGAGACCTCCACACTGGAGTTACTGACATAGTTGGGTGTCATGGGTGTGCCTGTCCCAAACCCCCAGACAAAAGAAGCATCATGAATCATGTTATACTAAAGGAAATGCTGCCCTGGAGGCAGGAGGCAGAACCCTTCCACTGAGACAAGCATGTTACCAGGCGAGGTCAGGGCTCCCACCCAGGTGACCGGGGCCTGATGAACCTACCTGAAGTCTGCTGGGCTGTGAGATTGCTCCCCCTGACTCAGGCACTCTGATGGTGAGATGTACTGATAACTGAAGCTGGTGCAAGCATTAGACTGAATGATGTGAAGCACTGGCATGGACTCAACTGTGGTACTGGCATATGGCAGCAAAAGGTGCTCTTTGTCCTTGTGTAGCTGGCAACACTGTGTGACCAGGTGCCTTTTGCCAAACAAATACTGCACACCCATAGTGTGCCATTCAGCCAGTGTTGATTTAGCACAAAACTAGCAGAGCCATCCGGAAAAATGGAAGGTATAGTCTAGATTTGTGGCTTCTTTACATCTCCTCTTTTGAGCCACTCTGCAAAAGTGTTAGGAAGTTGGTTGGCAGTAAATAACTCAAACCAAAGATGACCTTCCTTCAAGCAGCTGGTAGTGCCACATTCTGGCTGGCCCTGAGAACACAGTGTGCACAATACTAACAAACCATCAGGAGTATAAAAGTCAGACAGTGATGGAATGCAGTGTTTAATCTCTGCTGTGAAGGGATGTAACTCCTGCGTCAGGAATGATTTAGTTCACTCAAGCCCAGAGAGCCCTGTTGATGAGGCCTTTAGAGCACTTTGTACCAGCTGATGATGCAAACAGATGTTGAGAAATCTCAGGCCAAGTGCTGCTGTTTTGACAACAGAGTATGGGGCAAAGTACAGCAACAAATGCTATGGAAGAGTTCTCTTTAGGCTGCATTTACCACAACGGCAAGGGAGAGCACTGGCATCAATTAGTAAGGCAAATTCACTGGTATACTGAGCACTACCTCCTGCAGGAGAGCAGGATAGTCCTTTACAACATCAGCGTGTGCCTGCAAGTTCGTGGCCTGAAAGCATCCACCCTGTATGTTCCTGTGGATATCACTTACCAATCATGCCCATGTAAGCCTGCAGGCATGCAGCATGGTTGTGCAGAGAGCAGCCATCTGGAGACGTGTCTGCAGGTTGACAGTTTTGTTGGAAGTCAGCCAGTCGGGATCTGTAGGAAGGAAAATGAGACCATCAGTGTCTATGTTGTTTTCTTCTCTTGGCCAACATTCACGGCTGCCGGACCTACTTGCAGATATGGTCTTCTAAGCAGGAGTCCAGCAGCCAGAGGCAGTTGGGTTTGGTGTTAGACTGGAAGGAACAATCAGGAACAATAGTTTTCCGGCGTCTTTCTCCACAAAATTCATCTTGACACGGACAGAACAGGATCCTTTTGGTGAAATCCTCAGGAACTTTCTCAAAGAAATTCCTCAGGCCCTTGTGGCATTTGCGCTGGTCACACACATCCTCACTCCCTGCTCCCCTGGTGCAGATGGAGGCGTAGTCTGTGCGCAGACGAACACACTTCTTGCTCAGATTACAGACATGAGTTTCTTTCAGGCATGGATTTGTTGCATCTCCTGCCAACTGGGAGCCTAGAAAGCCAAAAGAAACACAAAAAACCATGAAGCATGTCCCCAGAAGAGATTCTGTGTGGAAGCAGGAGTAGCCCTTTCTGGATGGTCAGATTTGGAACACCAAAATGGACAAAGCAAATCAGTCCTTCTATGTGCCAGCAGTATGACACTGTAGTTACATTAGTTACAAAAGAGTATTTTTTATGGGTTCACGGTAAGGTGCTTGTTTCAGAAAATGGATCATTGTGGATTATTCCCAGTTTCATGGGCCTGGATTTGTGACTGTATTTACACTTGATAGTGGGGACAAATTTAGGCAAGTATCCAGAGCAGGCATTCCTCTGATTAAAGGGACCATTACCCCAAATTGTTCTTGACAATCTTCAGTCCCTGAAAAGATAAGACAGGGCACCATTATATCATGTAACCATTACAAATCTTACCTGATACCAGAGCTGCCAGTTTATTATAATCTGTCTTCCAGTGTTCTTCATTTGCTGGATTCTCATAGGGAGACATCTCCAAATTAAAATAACCTAGGCAAGATACAAGATATTTTATGCAGTGGGAAAAATGCTTTGTGACCAGCTTGCTTGCTTATTCATTCTTAAATGGGTATTTTTCTTATTTATGCCTGGCCTTTTCTTCAGGCTGGAGTTCAGAGATGCTCTGTCTTGTTCAAATCCAAATGTCAAGATTGGTTCTGCTGGAAATGCAAAGGCACTACTGTGTAAAACCAGCATTACACTTTGTCTGGCTGGAATTTGGTCTATGTCATTTGGATTTTTCAGCCTCAGTACAAGTGAGGAGCTGAGCAGCACAGGCAGGCTTTTGTGGGAGGTCAAGCAGGAGCATCTCACCAAAGAAAGCAGCAGCACGCTCGGGGATGCCATGGCAGTGCGTGTCATAATCATGTGTGCGTTTTCAGGGGCAGACACACAGGACCACTTTGAGGTATTTTTTACAGCACTAAATCTAACTGCCTCAGAGTAGCTGTCTGTCTCTTAAGAGTCCCTGGTGTATTTGATGGGCTGGTCCTGGACCAGACCAGTTTTTTCTGCTTATCCAAACATAGCAGTAATGAATTCTCTTTACTAGATGTGGTTCCAAAGCAGTATCTGCAGTGTTGGGAAGTGGCGTTTCACAGTTGTTTGCAGATGGGGGGCAGGAGTAAGCCTTACTAGTACCTTGTAAATTCATATTATTTCATCTCACCATCTGTCACGCTGGAGTGAACAGTCCAGAAAACACGTAAGCAGTGCTCCTGTCTCTTCATGCGCCGTTGACACTTGCAGTGCAGCAAAGAGCTGTTCCCAAGGTCAAACTCTGCATTCAGACATCTGACCCTGCTATCATGATCCAGTGGAAGGAGGCGAGTCTTGGCCAGGGCACAGTTTTCCAGGATCCTGTACGTGGCATTGCAGGTGGAGTCCGAGAGGCACAGCTGCTCTGCCACAACACAGTCACTCCTGGGCAGGGCCAGGAGGTCTCCTGGTCAAGTAGGGGAAAGATTGTTAGGAACCCAGTCAGGATGAACACCACAAGCACCTTGTCATTGTTCTGCAGGGATCCTGCCTGCAGCAAGGACTCCCTGCGAGGGGCAGAGCTCATTGGGGTCTTTCACATGGAGTAGAAAGGAACAAGAGCTGTCTCCACTTAGAAACAAAAGGATGAGTATTTATGAAAGAGGGAACAAAAGGTTAAATGAAAGTCTCAAAAATAATTTTGTTTAATAAAATCTTTTTTTATCACCCTCAACTCTTTCAACTTGGCTCTGTATTTTATGGAGCAGTAAATCCCTGTGAAACCTTGGGGTTGCTGAGGCCTGCTTTGAAGAAGCTCTTCTATTTGGGCAATGAAAACCGCAGTGCAATAAGCACATAGTAACACCATACTGTGTGCTGTGAGTCAGAGCTGCTGCAATTACTAAAGTATATGCTGGTCATTAAGAGATGTACTGAGAAAGCCATTTATAGGGTGTTAAAAACAACCACTTTACTGAGCTTGAAAACTTAAAAATGTGTACTTTTTGCATGATAAAATGAATCTTTAACAAGATGCAAGTAGCTTCATCTAGAAGTGCTGATATACAGTCAATTTAAGTATACAGAACCCAGTGCATGAAATCCCTGCCAAAAATGCAGATGAAGGCTTGGCTGCCAGCTTTCACCTGTTGGCTGATTGTAAACCCTTGACTGTATCTCTGTGTGTACATATATTTGTGTGACAGATGTGTTGATTATACACATATACACACACATGCCACCTTATGTGGAAGTATCAAATAATCTTAGATTAACAACATAATCTTTAAAAATAGATTTTTTCCCCCCACCTTTTTAATTTTTTTAAATGGACTGCTGTCTCCTAAGAGATGACACCTAACACTGCCATCCACAGGGACTTGGAAAAACTTGCGAAGTGGGCCCACGAGAACCTCACGACATTCAACAAGTCCAAGTGCAGGTGCTGCACCTGGTCAGGGCAGTTTCAGACACAAGGCCAGGCTGGAGGATGAACTCACTGAGAGCAGCCTTGTGGAGAAGGACTTTGGGGTTCTCATGGGTGAGTGAGCCATGTGCACTTGCAGCCCAGAAAGCCAAGCCTGTCGTGGGCTGCATCAAAATCAGCAGGTTGAGGGAGGAGATTCTGCCCCTCTGCTCTGTCCTCATGAGACCCCACCTGCAGTGCTGTGTCCAGCTCTGGGGCCCTCAGTACAAGAAAGACACAGATGTGTTAGAGCAGGTCCAGAGGAAGCCATAAAGATGCTCCAAGGGCTGTAGTCCCTCTGCTAAAGACAGGCTGTGAGAGCTAGGGGTGTTTAGCCTGGAAAAGAGAAAGCTCTGGGGAGACCTCAGAGCCCCTTCCAGTGCCTAAAGGGGGGTTATAAAAAAAAGAGGGATAGCAACTTTTTATACAGGCAGACACTGATAGGGCAAGGGGGAACAATTTTAAAATAAAGGTGAGATTTAGATTAGGTGTCAAGAAGTTCTTTACTCAGAGGGTGGTGAGGCCCTGGCACAGGTTGCCCAGAGAAGCTGTGGCTGCCCCATCCCTGAAGTGACCACGGCCAGGTTAGATGGGGCTTGGAGCAACCTGGTCTAGTGGAAGGTGTCCCTGCCCATGGCAGGGGTTGGAACTGAATGGGCTTTAAGGTCTCTGCCAGCTCAAGTCTTTCTGTGCTTCTATGATTATGTTGTCACAGGTAGGTGAATTCAGTTTGTAATCTTTCTTCATTTCTGCAGTATATGAATCCATGTTTACAGTACAAGTACAATGAAGTCTTGGAACAAGACAGTTTGCTAAAATCATTTATACATAGTCTAGTGTGTTTCTTCCCTTCAGCTCAATATTGCTTAGCTAGTTTTAAGAAATGACTATGCTGAGCCTTACATCTACCTTTAATGCTCTTTGGGTACATCATCTTACCTATCATTCTTTGTCCAGCAGGTGCAATAGTACTATTTCAGTCTGCCTTCACTATAGATTAGGAAAAAATCTTGGTACGGCTCATATTGCCTGATGTACCATCTTCACCACCTAATTTGTTTTCTCCCTTCACTTTTGCTGGCTTCATCAGTTTATTTGCTGTAAGCAGTAATCTCCATAGTTTTATGCCAGTCTGCTTCTCAAACTTTCTACTTTTCCTGCAGCCCAGTAATACTATATAGGTACCTCTGTCTCACTTGTATGAGTTTCTTCATTTTATTAGCAGCTTACTGTACCCTGTAGTTCATCTGGCTCTTCAATAGAGGCTTGGTGACTTTTTAAGCTCCCTGAAAAATCTCGTCAGAAATGCTTTGTACCCAGCACAGTGGGTTCAGATGAAACTGCTGTAAACCTCAAACTTAACACAGCCCTCCTCTACAGACCTCATTTAATAGCTGTGCATTGTTGTAAGCCCTGAAACTTGCCAAGTTATTTCATTTTTTTAAAATCTTTTCTTAGTATTC
Source organism: Acropternis orthonyx (assembly GCA_035583155.1). Classification (NCBI taxonomy): domain Eukaryota; kingdom Metazoa; phylum Chordata; class Aves; order Passeriformes; family Rhinocryptidae; genus Acropternis; species Acropternis orthonyx. The sequence continues at coordinate 18,463,037 of JAWWEU010000029.1, forward strand.
CAGATAACAATGTGAAAGAATGAGAAAGCTAATTGTTTCCTAGACCTATGGTTTAGGTTGCAGAACATGTTAAAGACACGTGCATGGGAATCTCTCCTGTAGTTTGAAACAAACAAACAAACAAAAAGGTAAAAGGTAATAACCAAGTAACAGATTATTATTATTTATATATTTAAAAAATGGATATGTAATGCAATATATCTTTATTCTTCCTTTTCACTCAATGTCCTGTCCTATGGATATGTATATCTTGTTGCCCGTGGTGCACCACAGTATTGAAAGAGAGGCCGATTACATAAGTGAAACCCTTCTGTGAACAGTTTCCAAAGGACCATTGGCATTTGGACGTGGAAAACTGTGGGAAATCTATTGTAATCATGTGGCTGTCAGTGCTGCTGAGGTCTAAGTGCAACAGCCCATTTTTAACAGTCATTGTGATATTCTGCAGTTTTTTCTGAAAGCATTAACATCCCATAGCCAGGGTCTAGGAATGCTTCAGAGCAGTTTGTAATTTGTGTTCCCAGTCGCATCAGCCATGAAGGCTGCACAAGAGATGAACTGGAAACAAGAGTCATTTCAATCCTCGGCTCTTGTGTTTGGCAAGAACAGAACCATCAGCTTCGTCTCTGCAGGAGCTCCTTGGTCTCGGCAAACTGAGCCTCGACTCGGAAAACTCCGGGCCTGGAGCATTCCAGAGGGCGAATGTATGGGGGGCAGGTACCAAAAACTGCTCTCGGCGGAGCCAGCGAGAGCGCGGCGCAGCCGGGACCGCTCCGGCGCATCCCCGCACCGTGCCCGTCCGGCCGCCGATCGGCCCCGCCATCGCCCCGCGCTCCCCACGCCGCGCCCCCCGGGACCATGTTTGTCCCTCCAGTCTGGCCACAGCCACACCGGCGGCTCCCCGCTCGGGGCAGAGCACCAGCCGCCCTTCCCGGCTGGAAACGCGAATTCCGACGGGCCGCCTGCGCCTGGGGCAGCACCGGGGACAGACAGCAGCGGGGACAGACAGCAGCGGGGACAGCACCGTGAGCAGGACCGGTCTCCCGAACTGCCGCGACCCTGGCGCCGCCCCTGCCGCCCGCCGCGGGTCCCGCTGTCCGCCCGCCGGGAGAGGGACGGGGACGGGGACGGGGACGGGGACGGGGACGGGGACGGGGACGCGCCGCCCTGCCCTGCCCTGCCCTGCCCGCCCCGTTACCTGCTCGGGAGAGGAGCAGCCCCAGCAGCAGCGCCGGCCCCATGCCGCCGGTCCGCGGCTCCGAGCGCCCGGGGCCGCAGCTCACACGCCGCCCGCGGCCCCGCCTCGGCTCTGCCGGGCCCGGCCCGCCCCGTCGGGGTGCGGGCGGCGAGCACCGCCCCCGGCCCGGCCCACCCCGGGCAGGCTCCGGCCCCGGGACGCCTGGAAAGGGGCGTTTGTGTGTGTTCACTCTCAGCACGCCTCGGTACCGAGAGCCGAGCTGTGACTGCGCACTCTCGGGGGCGTACCTGGGTGAAGGACAGTGTCTCACACAGAGGGAGTGTTCTTGGAGAGGACAGATGCTGACTGGCTTTTAAGTAGATTCCCCTGGTGCTTCTTGGGTCTGCGGGAGGGATGACTGAGCTTCTGGCTTCTTCCCTTTGGCTTTGTTGTGAAGGGTGTTGTTTCAGTTTCTTACCTGTTGCTGGCTCTGCCTTGATTGAGCGGCTTGTCTGCACCCAGTAGACAGCATTTCTGAGAGCCCACCCAGCATTTAGACAGCTCTGCTTCTTTTGAACAGATCCTTCCTTTCAGTTTGCGTCCTAAGATCCCATTAACCAGTGCGAAAAAGTGACAGTCAAACACATGCACGTCAAACATTAGTTTGCAGGAGTAGAGAGACCTACCCCACCTGCCCCAAAAAGCCCAACAGAAAGGGAAATAACTGTGCAAATACATTAAGTATTCACAATCCAGTTCAGTGGTGCCCTCCTCATCCTGAATCTTGAAAAACGTTAGTCCTCCTGCTTACTGCAGGGAACTGCTGTGGGAGGATTCTGCTGATTGAGAAAAACTTGTCCACAAACACTGGAGGCTCTGCTTCATGCTTAAGGAGGAGAGGAAAACCATTCTCACCATGTCTTGAAGTCTAATCAAAGTTTAATTGTTGGAGGAGCTTAAGGAAAGTGGTGGATGGGACGGAGCCTTTTTAACTTTCAAATGAATTGTTTGCAGTTACTGTTCAGGAGTAGGAAACAGTAGTTAGACTGAAGAAGTGACAGGTGTAGCTTTTCAGGAATAATAATGTAAAGAGCAAATACCAAAAAAAGGATGGTAGTGGTTGTTCATCTGTGATCCTTAGTATGTTGTTTCTATTTTGCTGTTTTTATGCTCCCCCTAAGCAAAGATGGATTTCAGTAAACACAGTAGCTGAAGTGGTAGCCAACATCACATATGAGAAAAGCCTGGAGAAAACAGTATATGTGCCTTGAGAAGGGCAAGAATATAGACAATTAATTTTCAAGCTCTAGGAAAATAACAGACTTGCTATTTGTCTCCCAGATGGGTTTGTCAAGGACCAATACTTTCTTTTCTGCAATAGGATAACAACTTTTGTGGGGAGAGAAATAAAATAAGAGATCATATGTACTCAGGACCTTTAAGAAGAGCTGTAGACAGGTCAGTCAAGCTTGGTACAAGAGAACAGTGTAGAGGATCTTTCCTTTCCAGAGTGTTTTTCTGATTCTGGGATTATAAATCTTCACCCAAAGCCCTCTAAGATGGTTCATTAACTCAGCTTTGAATCATGCTCTGCAGCAGATAAAAAAGGAAAGGGAAAATTCTCCTTTCCAAAATGAATGCTGTAACAGTGTTTTTAGGTTCCCTTGGCAAGTGGCCAAGTAGAGGAACTCTAACTTAATGTCTGGCAAAGGGTTGGCCAATTCACCACTCTTCAACAGGCAGCACAGCCTAGGACCACATTGGAAGGTCCCTTTCTTGATTTTGTGGACTCCTGTGTCTCTTTGCCCAGGACCCATGACATTCCAGGTTGTTTGGTTACTCCCTCCCCACACACATGCCCACCACCACTGTAACCTGATTACAGGTCTCAGAGAGTTGGATAATTACCAGTCTCTCACAACTGAAGCTTTCATTGTTCTTTCCATTTGAAATTGTATAGGCCAGCTCTGACCTGTGAGGGTCATCTACCAGTGTAATGTATAATATCTTAGGAGTCAGTCTCTCTAATTCCATGCAAGGTCCAGGCCTTTGACCTTCTCAAGCAGCTACATAAACAGTGATCAACTCTGATCTGATTTCCTCAGCTTTTAGCACCAGTTCTGTGCTTTATGCTATCTTTGTTGCTCTTTGCAGGTTTATGCATGGTCCTGTGATGACAGATGACACCGAGCTGGGTGGCAGTAGTAGGGTAGGAAGATTCTACAGAGGGATCTGGATTGGCTGAGGCCAATTGCATGAGGTTCAAAAAGGCCAAGTGCTGAGTGCTGCCCTTAGGCCATAAACCCAGGGAATGCTCCAGGAGCAGCTGAGGGAGCTGGTGGGGCTCAGCCTGGAGAAAAGAAGGCTCAGGGGGGACCTTTGTGCTCTCTCCAACTCCCTGACAGGAGTGGGGAGCCAGGTGGGGGTCAGGCTCTGCTCCCAGAGAACAAGGGCAAGAGGAAATGGCCTCAAGCTGTGCCAGGGGAGTTTTAGCTTGGATATTGGGAATTTTTTTTTCACAGAAAGTGCTGTCCAGCTCTGGGACAGGTTGCCCAGGGCAGTGGGGGATCCCTGTAGGGATTTAAAGGACATTTAACTGGAGCATCTGGGGGCACGGGGCAGTGGTGTTCTTGGCAGTGGTGTTAATGATGTTCTCCATCCTCTTAAAGTCTTTTAAAACCTAAATGGTTACATGACTCTATAATTCTATGAAACAGATATATGACTAAGACTCATAGTAAGTAAATTTTTGTCCTATCTTTGACAGTATTTTGTTTTACCAAAAAAGACTCTGTATGAGGTGCACACAGAGTCATCTGTGAAACAGGAAATCCACTCCCCATGCTGGTGCTGTTTGCTCATTTGTTGTTCTTGTCTTTGGTGGCAGGAAGATCCCTGCAGTATCTGCAGGATAGTTCCTCTTCTGTTCAAATCAATGGCAGCAGACAGTCCTTTCCATTACTGGGGAGCCCTTTTGAGAGCACAATCATTAGTTTTCCTCTGAAATTGCTGTGTATCACTGTATTAAAGCAAGTAGCAGTTCCAGTGATGTGCTAGACGTTTCTTCTCTGCGTCCACGACTGCCACAGCCAGTGAAGAGGGGGTTTGACCATGGAAGTATTTAGTTTGCAGTATGTGCTGAGTTACTTAGTCATACCTTATTTTGTATAGTACTAATCTTATGAAGGTTACAGCACACTGGTGTTTCTGCTGCTTTTTTCAGGATTTGATCATTACAACCCTTCTTGAGTCAGAAGCAGAGCACGTTAGGATGCAGTGCAGGAGATGCTGAGCCTGGGCCGTTTGTCAGGAGCATTATCAGTACTACTGCAGGAGGCAGCACAGAGGAGGGCTGAGCAAACACTCTCTGCCTGGGCTAATATTTACAGCACCACACTTTGCTCATTAAGGGGCTACAGACAGACAGCAGACATTCACAGCTTATAGTAACAGCTGTACACTACAGAAATATTAACCTAATGCAAACAACCTGGCAGAAGTTCATGTCTATATTTATAGAGAACCAAATAAAAACCTTGTCCATTTCCTAGCATGAGTGCTAGTGCCCTAAAGAGCTCTGACTGCTCATTGCCAAAGAAGGTTCAGGGATTTGACATCCACAGCAGCTAGCCATAGTTTTCTGCTTCAGTACCTGGGGTACTTGGCCACTTCTGGCTTAGATGTCTTTATTCTTTTGTTCCTGTGAATAAACCATTCAAAGCTGCTCTTGTATTTTAGTCTCAGTGTGGTTCACAGCAGGAAGGTCAGAGACATTTTAGTGTCTGTCTAGAGAGGTACAATCATACACCTCAGTGGGTAGACTGTATCTGTGGTAAGAATAACTGTCTATAAGTCATCCTACAGGGAAAAGGAACTAGGAAACTTATGATGATAAAAATTCAGGGTGAGCAATTGACATGCTGAACAAGAGCTTCAATCCAGAGGGACTTTGAGAAATGAAAGGACTGGGTCAACTGGTGCCTTGTGACATTTAGGAAGGAGAGTGGAGTTCTACAACAGGGCAGAGTTGACCCCATGCATCTTTCCTAACTGAGGACTGAGTGGCTGAGGAGCAGCCTCACTGGAAGGACCTGGAAGTTGCCATGGATACCAGCAAGCTCTGATTGTGAATAAGACAACCCACACACCACACTATGTTAGGAAGAACATGGCCAGAGACTGAAGGAAGTTACTCATGTCTGCTTAGCAGTAGTGTGGCCACACGTGGACTGCTGTGCAGAGCTTCCTGCCCCTGAAGTTCAAGAAGGATGTGGAGGAGCTAAAGAAGGTCCAGTGGAGGGTTTCCAAAATGGTATCATGTGACGTACAAAGAGATTAACAGAGCTGGGCTTGTTTGCTTGGCAAAGAGGAATTTCAAAGATGATCTGCTATCAGCCTCCAGCCACTTGAAGGTGAGCTGCAAAGGGCACAAACCCAAAAGGCAGGTGATATAAGAAGTGATGATGGCCACGAGTTGTAGCTTGGGTTGTTCAGGCTGGGTGCTGTGGAAAAGTTTTCACCAAGAAGTTGGTGCAGTGCTAGAATAGGTTATCTAGAGACATGTTGGAGTCTGTGTCCAAACCTGCAGAAAAAGCCCCAGCTAACTTGCTCATGTTGGTGGTAGTACTGCCTAGCATCAAGGTGTTGGATTAGAGACTGTTTAAGTCTCTTCCCACCAACTAGTCAAGGCACATGCTTGGATGACAGAAGCAATCCGAGACATGAGCATCTCCAGAGAAAAATTTAACTGTTCCCGTAGGCCAGCAAGGTACTTAAACAGGTATAAAAGCAATCAAGTTACAGAACATGCATTCAATTATTTCCCCTTGATTTAGCAGCAGCCCTACAGCTGCTTTCCACAGTGAAATAGACTAGGCTTCTATTCATTCAAGCCACGAGACAAGGGGACTCAAAGACACATTAGGCCACAAAGATCAGTGGTCCCACTCTGCTGCCACCTTCACTGCCTTTCAGTGCTGTGCAACACAGAACCAGAGGCAACACTCTTAATCACTGTTGTACATTTTCTCCTTTTGCTTGTAAAAGAGATGGGCACATGGCAGGGCAGCAGTGCAGGGGCTGTTTACTTTACATCTTATCAGCAGCATTAGGTGCTTTAGAGACTACCAGGAAAGACCCAGGTACAAGCCGCTCCTACTAAGTCAACAGTGTTCCCTGGGAGCCAGGAGGGCCAGCCGTGTCCTGGGGGCATCAGGCACAGCATTGACAGCTGGGCAAGGAGGGGATTGGCCCCCTCTGCTCTGCACTGGGGCAGCCTCACTTCGAGTTCTGCAGGCAGTTTGGGGCACCACAATATAAGAAAGACATTAAGGTATTAGAGGGCATCCAAAGGAGAGTCATGAGGATGGTGAAGGGTCTGGAGGGGAAGCCATGTGAGGACTGGCTGAGGGTGCTTGGTTTGTTCAGCTTGAAGAAGAAGAAACTGAGGGGAGACCTCACTGGGGTCTTCAACATCCTCTTGAGGGGCAGTGGAGGGGAAAACACTGGTCTCTTCACTCTCATGACCAGTGACAGGACTTGAGGAAATGGCTGGAGCTGAGTTAGGAGAGGTTTAGGTTGGGTATCAGGAAAAGGATTTTCACCCAAAGGGTGGCTGAGCACTGGAATAGGCTCCCCAGAGAAGTGGTCACAGCACCAAGCCTGTCTGAGTTCCAGAAGTGTTTGGACAATGCTCAGGCACATGGTGGGATTGTTGGAGTGTCCTGTGTAGGGCCAGGAGTTGGACTTGATGATCCTGATGGGCCCCTTCCAACTCAGCCTTCTCTCTACCTCTGTGACTCTAGGATACATGGCAGGACTTTGGACCACAGCATAGAGCTGCTGCAACCAGATGGATGAGGCTTTCTTTACTAGTTCTGCCCCTGGCAACAAGGTTTCTAGGATTTCCAATTTCTTTGTCTGTTCTCAGAAAAATCCTCTCTTCCCTCCTACCCCTTCTGTTGTTTTTAAGCAGCCAACAAAGTACTTGCCGTAAGAGCTATCAGCGAGAGTGTTGACAGTCGAAGAGGATACCTCACTGTGCTCAGAGAGACTTTAACTGAGGTTTTTATACAGACATGAAGGTCAGCCAGCATAAATGTAAAGGGAGACTCCATGGGCTGTAGGCAATTGTGCTCCAGAACACTAAGGCTGTTTGGCTAATGTGTGAAAAGGCCTGTGTCTGAGGTTTTGCGTGCAAACCAAATGGGGTAAAGCTGCCCATTTTTTTTTTAGTAGCTATCTATAGACACTGCTGTGGTGGTTTTGGTCTTTTTTATCTTTTACTAATTCATGCTGAAGGGAGGCTGTGCCAATAGCTGAGGCACCATCACAGCTATGTTCATGCACCTCTTTTACCCCAATGATCTAGATAATTTGTAATAAAATGGAAGATGTCCTAGCTACACCCCCGGGGCCCTGCTCAGTGGCACGGCTGGAGAGGCAGGAGTGCTTGGACTGACACAGAGCTGTACAGCACCATCTGACCTTGAGCACACACAAGCGGGGGCCACTGTGCTGCAGACTGTGCGCAACTACTGCCCTGGGGGGAACAACCCCCGTGCAGGTCTGGGGAGGCTCAAGAACATTCGATATTCCGCGGGGCTCTGCAGTTCCCGTTTGTGCCATCTGTTGGGAGGGCTACGACCCGTGTCCCGGGTGGGCTCTCACCCTTGTCCCGGGGGCTCTGCTCCCTGTCCTGAGAGGGCTCTGGCTCCTGTCCCGGGGGTCTGACCCTTGTTCCAGGGGACTCTGACATGTCCATGGAGCGCTCCCACCCCTGTCCGTGGGACGCTCCCACCCCGTCCGTGAGGCGCTCCCATCCCTGTCCGTGGGGCGCTCCCACCCCTGTCCGTGGGACGCTCCCACCCCGTCCGTGGGGCGCTCCAATCTCTGTCCGTGAG